>JAEIHY010007785.1:0-10934 GCA_018904565.1 Drosophila tsacasi | reverse complement strand
CGTAGAGCCCCCTTACACCAGCCACCCGCCCCTCTTTACAAACGCCCCCCGTCTTTTTGACTTATATGTAAATTGAACTTTTATTTCTCGGTTACAGTGAGAGAAAATAGGATCACGAAGCTGTCTTTTCTATGATTTTTGGGAATACATAGCTTCAGGGATTTGATAAATATTTGTTATACATTTGTATATATATTAGTATATGTTTAAAATCTATATGTATATGTATTATTATACTATGCTTTGTATATTATTAATACCATTAAAACAATTGTTAAGATACTTTACATTTTAACAGAGCCTTTTTCATTATTTTCAAAAATGTCTCTTATTATTAAATGTACTTATTTGCACTATATATACATTTAATAATCATTAAATGCAAATATCTTGTTTTATTATATACTAAATATAAATGTATAATTTATTAAGTCTTATATTTTATAAGGTTAGACATGATATATAAAATATAATATTAAGTCTAACGAGTTTGTAGATGTATTTGAGTTCTAGTAACTAAGACATTAAGTCTTATTAAAATTGTATATACTAAAGTAAACTAAAACAGCAAGAAAAATATTATATTATAAATAAGATTCAAATATAAATATATATAGTTTTTACAATAAGAATTTAATAATATTCTTTAAGAAAAAATGGAAGTAGAAACTTAATAATAATATATAATATAATATATACAAAATATATAAACAACTTTTACTTATATATTTGATGTATTTTATGTCTTACTTAAATGATATATTTACTCTTACATCTATTTAATTAATTGTTTTTCTACTAACCATGACATTTAAAATCCTAAAATCCTAAAATAGTTTCCTGTGCGGACTTCTTTGCATAAAGCATTGTCGCTTTTATAGAGCAAAACCTGGTAGGGCCTCCAAGTTAAAAAACACACAACACAAATAAGAAAGAGGAAAGAAACAAATAAAAAAGAACATACATCAACAAAGGGAGCGCATAAAAAATCGGGGAACACAATCGAACGGAAAGTGGAACAAAGAGGCTTCACCTTTGTGCGGCCAATCAACCTCTGAATTCGATTGAATTCGATTTGAAAGGTTCTTCCTGAACGCGATTAGTCGATATTCAGTTCTCGAATGGAATTCAATTTTCAGCGAATAGCAAATGAGGTGAATATGGAATGAAATTTGAGTCAAGTCATTAGCAAGAGAAATACACCATACAAAATATATATAGTATATATTTCATATTATTTAAATACATTTGCATATTTTTTTTGTAATTACTTAAACTTGCACCTGGGTTACCTAGTTAAATCCCTTTGATTTTGCATCTGTTTCTAAGCAAATTGCGATCCCTGCTAATCCACCTAGCAGTGCGTTGCTCTAATCCGGAGAATCCCGAGATACTTCAAGCGATTTCTTGTGTAGATACTTCAGCAAACATACGCACACACGCTGTCGGCTTACCTTTGCCACAGAAATAGTCTTCAAACAAACCAAAAAAAAAAAAATCTTCGTTCAAGGGCATCTAAACCAACTTCAAACTAGCCATAAATCCCCCGGCAACCTTTTCCACTCGACGTGACGCGCGATCTTTTCGAATTGCGTATCTCAGAGATACGCTTCGAATCTACGAGTCTCTGAAGTCTCCTCTGTTGCCAAGCGGTCGTGTAATGGCCAACAGAATAAAATAAATAATAATAATAAAAGCAGAGAAGCCGATCCGTTTGCCAATTATCGAACAGGTAGCAGGTCACAGGGATCACTAGGGATCCCCGGAGGAAATAGGATACGCTCTCTATCTCTCTCACTCTCTCTCCCTTCAAAAAATACGGAAGTCTCTTGAGGGGTGAACTAGCTAGCAGAATATCGGTATCGTCATCGATAGTGCCACTGATACACCGATCAATGTCGATTAGTTCGCCTCGATTTCGTGTGAATTAAGCGAAAGTGGAGCTGGTGGTGGTGGATTTATATTTCTTTATGACTTCTATTTGTTGTGGTGCCTTTTGTAATTGAATTGAATTGAATTTAAAGGGATTCAAAGGGATTTATGTTGACATAATTTAGAAAATAAGCTGGATGTGTATTATGTGATATAGAAGAAGAGTAAATACCAGCAGCTTGGGATACTTGTTTGCAAAAAGGAAAACCTTGCACTTAGTTTGAAATATATTCGCCTTAACTTGACCCTTTTCACTGAACCGATTTTCAAACAAACTAAAAGCGAAATAACGTGAAATTCTTAAAGAAACTGAAAGAGAACCAGAACCAGAATTGAAATCGGAATCAGATTTGGAATCGAAATTGGAATTAGAAAATGGTGTCAAGTAATTTGAATAACCTTTGCATTGCTCCACTTTTTAAAACTGATTGAATATATTTCCAATGAACGAACTTCTGGGCGGCATTGATATAGGTTGAAATGTCTTTGCGGAAAACCCTGACTTAAACCTGAAAGCCAGCATATGCCATCCCTGGATTATATCCAGCAATATTTATGACTAGAGCCGTAAATGTCCTGCTGCAAGTTTTTGTTCAGTGTGTGTGTGTGTGTGTGAGTGCGGTTTGATTGATTGATGGATTGATTGATGTATGCCCCGTTCGACAGCAACCCCGGCAGTTCAACCAACTGTCGCAGCTACGAGCTACGCAGGGGTTGCCGTAATGATACAGTAAAGTCTCAAAGAATTACTATAAATTAATTTAGAAAAATAATCTGTAACTTTCTTATTTTGAGGGGTAAAAACTAACTAACTTGGCAATTAATTATAAGCAATTCATTTTACATGATATTTGAAATATTTGCGTGTCTTAAATTAAAAATAAATATTATCAAAATAATCCATAATGTTAACCTTTTTTATTTGGACATATTAAAATATCCAGGAAAAAAAAGTCAGAAACAATTAATTTATATTGCAAATTTCTCCTAAATTGTATGTGTCAATATTTTACCTTAACCAAAACAAAGTTCATTGCTAGAGTGTCTACTGTAATCCCCACCATTCTGTGTCTTGTGGCAAATAATGCAATAAACGAAGTTCAAAGACAAATTTGTTTGCCATTTACACGATGTGTGCCTGCTGGCTGTATTCATCAGACACAGCAATGTATCTGTATCTATGTATCTATGAATCTGGGTATCTGCAAGATGGGCCAGCTGGGCAATTACGCACACATATGTTGGCACTGGACTGCACCTTGCCCTTAATGAGGGGGGGGAGGGTGGTGTAGCCTCAGTCCACCGACCCTGAGACCCTGACTCCGACCCCGACCCATTACCATTACCATATCCATATCCATATCCATATCCATATCCGCATCTCTATCTGCAGATACACAATCTATATCTATGTATCTATGTATCACGTATCTGCAGCTTCGCTTTTTTTGGGGTTTCGTACTAAAAATACCGTTTGTTCGGTCGGTCGGTCGGTCGGGCAACCGAGTGTTTATACATTCTATTTATTTTTTATACGTACGTTTTAATGTTTGCATATTGTACGATCTGGGCGCACAGCCTCCTCTCTTTCTCTCTATATATCTTTAGATATATATATATCTGTATCTATATCTATTTAATTTCGCATTTCGAACGCTCTTAGACGCTATTTTTGTATCTCGCTTCAGCCTTTATGTGCGCGCCAAAAAGCCAAATAGAATAGCCGCCAAAGAAACAACGCATTTTATTCAGATACAATTTGGTACACTCACCTGAGTGGTTCTAGGCAAGGGATACCCTGTACTTTTAACAGACTCCAAATACAGATTTTTTGTTCTATTTTCTAGAGTATCTTTATGAGCTAGTTAGATATTCTAATCTTCTCTTCTTCTCTTGTTTTGTCTTAGAACTTATGTTTAATACTTAAAAAATTAAATTCCAAAGCTTATAATAATTTTTAATATTTTTAATTAAACTACGAAGCTCATATTAATTTGTAATAACATTTTTTTAATAAAATTACAACACACATAAAAGCTTTAATAAATTAATCAAATATATTTCTACAATTACCATTATTTTTTCTTTAGAAAATTGCATAAAAAATATAAAATAAATACATACTTATTTTTAACTACTTAAATTTTCCCCTATAAGCTATACACACCTCACCAAAAATGTTATACCTTAATTCCCAATCGGTTTCCCCGATTTGATTGGCCAAGAAGAAGAGTTTCGTTTATTTATAAGATGCGCCACAATTTTAATTTAAATTTAATATGAACCATCAAAACGCGGCAAAACGGTGTGCAAAAAAAAAAATAAAAAATAACATGAACAAAAAAAAAGGAAACATTAAATAGGATAAATAAGAGAAAGGCAAGAACGATCGGGAAGCGTTAGGAACGTGCAGAAAATAGGTCAAATCTATTTCGGGGCGAGCGAAAAAAGGCGATAAAAATAATGGGAAGCAGCATGCAAAAAACGCTTTCCCCCTCGCACCGATATTATTATTATTATTTTATTTGCCGCCAACACCTTTTCCTCGGTTATTTATATTATTTTTTTTTTTTTGTTGCAGACTTTTCTTTTCTTTTTCTGCGTTGCGGAATTTTTTGGCGGCTATAGATCGAGCGAAAAAATTTGTTGCTAGGCGCTGGAAATGAAGATGATTTAGCTGGCCGGTAAAATTGTGAAATTTTCAAGCGGCACGCCCCCTATTTAAAGTCATTTATTGGGAGATTACACTGGGAAAAATTATTTAAAGTGAATATATATATATATAAAATAAGGTACTACACATACAACGATTCATATATTAATCTAAGTATCTTTAAATATCATTTGAACCTTTTATTTTATTTTTCGTTATGTGTAAGCATTTGCTCTCCCAAGTATTGCGAATCTTTTATTATTTCTCAGCTGGCATCTTATTATGATTAATGGTCATGATACTTCGCCCTTCCCCCGCAAGCGCACACGTGAGTTGAGAAAGTATTTTTTGCACAGAAGTTCATCGAAGTATCTGACAGATGCGAGGCTTAAAGGGTCCAACCAGGGACTTAAATATATTATATAGATTTTTTGGAAAAAAGAAATCCACTCACAGGAAACGGCTTTGCATCCAAAAAATAAATAAATCCTTTAATTGGGGGATACTTTTTAGGCCAACTATGCATTAGTCTTCATTAGTTCTCATATAATAATTCTTAATATGATTTATGGATTAACCTATTATTTTTTTAAGGAATTAACTCCATAACTTAAAAAAAGTAATACACAGAAGAGCATAGAAAAATATATTTCTGCCTTCAATTAGGTTGATTTTTATATCCACTATTAGTTATTTGTTTTCATTTAATTATTCCTCATTTCAAATAATTCTAATGAAACGAACTCCATTACCTTATATAGTTATCCACTTCCCAGGCTTAAAATAGCCACAAAATAGCATAGAAAATTATAAATATTTCAGCTGACAGCTCAAAAAAGACAAGAGCAGCTCAGTTGAAATTGATTACGAGCAATAAAGTATCCGCAGCCTGACGACGACTACAAAGCCAATGGAAATTTCATTGAAAATGCAATACAAATTGCTGTTTCGAGTTTAGAACAAAATCCCAGGGACAACAAGGCAAATGCAAGGTGAATCCTGGCCAGTGGCCTTTTGAACTGGTTTCCAGGAATCAACCCGAGTGCACTCTGAGAGTGCTGAGTGCCGCCCTGACTGCACCGGGGATTCCCCACCCATTGTGCCGCATCGACTTTTATTAATGCCTCGACCGACAGGAAGCGCTTTCTTGGCCAAATTGCACTTGTCATGCTGCCAAGAAATGTCCAACAAATATCACAGAAATATTCAATTGAACAGAACAGAGCCAGAGCCAGAGCCAAGGAGTCGTGACAAATCGAAAAGCCTGAGGCAACCTGAGAACGGAGGCCCGAAAAAATCCGAGTGTCTCGCTTGAGTCAACAATGGGAGACTGAGTTCTAACATTTTTCAAAATTTTCATTTATTTTTTACTTCTAGTTTTATTTTCTAGTTTTCATGTTGTATTATTTTATTTGAAGTATTTTGTTAAATTTTTCAGTTATTTAATTTTCCAGTTTCTTTATTCTGCTAAATGCCCTATATGTCTAGTTTTTTCCTAACCTTTCATTCGATTTTCATTAATTTTCAGCAATTTGATAATAATAATGAGTTTTCCAGCCCGCATGAATCAGCTTGCTGGAACATCGGCAATTAGGGCCGGCGAAAAAAAAATAATAAAAGAAATAATAAATAAAAGCGACCAAAAACCAAACTAAAGTGTCATTAAAACCGTAAGCGATGCGATGGCCCATGCCATGTTAAGCAGGCAAATAGAAAAATTTATTAAACAATTAAAAAAAAAAAAAAACAGGGGAGGATTTTTCAGTAGGGGGTGAGAGAGGGGACCTTTAATTAGTCAGACTTGCCCCGCTCATTTCCTTCCCTCCAGCAACAGAGGAATAGCAACAACAAAAAACTATTTATGCACTGCAAAAAAATGTGGCATGAAAAGTCAGAATAAAAAGTGCGTTAAAAAAATCAAGAAGAAAATATTCAAATTAACTTTAATAAACTGGAAAAAAATGGTAGTAATAATAATGTACAAATTAAATATTTATATATATTAAATATTTAAATATTAATATATATCAAACTTCCTTTATCCAGAAATGATATTGCTTTATTACGATCTCTTTGTAATATATAGAACATCTAAAAAAAAATGCTTAAATATTTAACCATTAACTTTTTAGCTTATTGATAAATTTAATGCTATGCTGCATTCCGTAAGCCGCCCTTTTGATTCCAAAATATTATTACCTATCACACTTTAGGTGTAAATTCTGAAAAATAATTTAGGAAATAAAATAAAATCAAACCAAATAAGAAATGTTTCAGTCCCAGAATGTTCCAAATGTGTCCAAAAGATCCCCTTAATCTATTTTTCCCTCAGTGCACGAGGCGCGCAATTAACTCGACCAAAAAAAAAATACTCAACAAAGGGCATTTCAATATAATAATAATTGTTCTGTACTCACTCAGTTAGCTGATTCATCTCCGCCAGGGAAAACACCTGCAATACCAAGATAAAGACATACATATATAGGGTACAAGTATGTGTGTGTACAGGTAAGGCGGAGGCAGGGTTAAGGGGCAGCATAGAGGAAGGGCCCGGATCTATTATCGTCATCTTTGGCATACCTAAAAAGAGTTTTTACGACGAGCACTTTTATGGCAAAACGCAGGATGTCGCATCTTTTACTGCACTTTCACCTTCAACCTTCAGCTTCGACCTCATCTGCAGATTCTCAGCGAGAAGTGCGGCAAGTATATGGATATTCTTTATATGAAGAGAGTTGTCAAGGGAAAAGTAGGAGGCGCCATTAAATTGTTCCGAGAAGTGCGCTTGAGATAATACTACACCCTGGCATTATTATTATCGGGCGAAACAATCGCGGGTCAGGTAGGAGAAACTGTAAGCGGAGAACGCTTCTGGAATTTCCAAACTGTTACAGTTTTCTGGATTGATTTTATGGAATGACTTTTATAGCTTAGCTTCTCTCTGTACAAGAATTTAATTTATATATTTTAGCACAATAAAATATATACTTACATTTGTATGCATAGGTAAAAGTATTGTATTGTATGTCCTAACTTCGATAACAAAAAGAAATAGTTATCGATATGGTTCGATTAGTTAAACATGTCCAATAATTGTGAAAAGATAGTTTTTTAATATTAATTTAATAAGACTATGCGTTTTTTGTATTTTGTTATTATTTGTTTATAGTTTTTCTTTTCAACTAACACCCAAGCATCCATCCTCCACCTGTCGATGCCCACCATCAATCGGGTTCGATGGTTCGATCGGACGATCTGGGATCGATCACACCCAGGACACACTGCACATCATATAATATAGGTTCACTTATTACGATCGGACGGATCGACCCGGCCAGCCCGAATGTCATCATTAAATAAAGGTGCAGGGACAGCCTGCATAATTGCAACCCGGCCAGCATTAAGCTCAATTAAGTCGGCGGCGGCACGCACGACGATGGTCGTAATCAGTTTTCAGCTCCCATTCTCCGTTCTGTTTTTTGTTATTATTATTTTTTGTTTTATTTTTCGTAACCCCTCGGGTATCTCCAGGGTCCCTGAGTCTTTCAATCTTCGGGGAATCGGGGTAGGGCCCGTGCCTAGCCAACAACGAAGCACACCTTGCAGAAATCTCCCCTTTCCCATTCCCTTACCCTCTCTTTTTTTGCAACCCCCTCGAAGGAAGTACCCTAACCCAAACGAAGTTGTTTGGTTAAATTATAAAGATAAATAAATGTAGTTATTAATTTATTATTTAATTAATTAAAATTAATCAATAACTAATACGGAAGTTTCCTCAATAATCTGACTCCCTTGAAGGATAATTAACCTGTCCCAGATAAAGTTGCTTGGTTAAATCGTACCTATAATGAATTATTTAATTATTAAGAAAATATTCAATTAATCATTCATTTATTATTTATAATAATGAATTGCCATTATTTTTATTAATAATTAATTAATTAATTAAACATTTAAAGTAAAGGTAATGTAAAGTAAAGGTTAAGAATTAACTCTATCATGACACTAAAATTCCCAAGTAAAATTTCTTCAACGGCTGTCTGTTTAAAAAATCATCTTCAAACTATACCTTTGCACTGAAAATTCCCAATTTAGAATTGTCAAAAAAATGTCCTTATAATTTATATAAGCAATTTTCTTAATACATTTATTTTATAAAATAATTTTCATTGATCTTAAGTACGAATATACCCCATATCTGTAGCAGGGGCATGCATCATGTTAATTCGCCTTCATTTCGACACTGTTAACTCAGGCGATCCGGCGATCGGAGTTGCACCTGTTGCAACCCCAGCACCGAAGGAGCAACCCCCTTCCCCTGTACCGATTTCTCGATCCTCGAACCCAAGCGCTGCAAGCTGCAAGCCAACGAAATCTATACATAATTAAAAGGAAAAATGAGGAGGGAGAAAAAAAAAGCAGAAACGGAAAAAAGCACGCAGAGTGCGTTGAAAGTTTAACAAGAGGGTTGTGGCCAGAGTCAGACTGAGACTCGGACCAGTTATGTGACATCTGAACACCCGGTTAATAAGGGGCAAAGGGGCGGAGGAAGGAAGAAGTTACAGCTGGTCCTTTGGGTGACGACGACACGCCTTCGGATACATCTGTCGGCAAGAAATCTGCTCAGGAACAGTGCTATATGTAGGTACATATATACCCCTATGTTGTCAAAGGAAAGACGCTTTAAGTTGTTAATTCCAAATATTAATTCCAAAAATAAAACTCTGTATTTTTTTTTTTTTGTTTGTGTGTGGCTCTGCGCTTCGCGTTTTCTTTATTCAACTTTCCACATTTTCAAATTTCCATCTTCCTTATTATTTTTTATGTTATCTTGAATTATTTTTTGTAAATCAATTTCTTGTGTTTATTTTCATACAAAAATTGTCTTTCTTAAGCTCTTCTGTCCTTCTGTCAAATGGTTTGTTTTTTTTTATTCATTTATTACGTATACGCCTCGGCTTCTTACAAATTTGTTAGGTTTCTATTAAGTTAGTATTTATTTGTTGCTTCTAAATATATATAATAGAATTGAATAATTTATAAGTATATGTTGTTGTATATTATTATATATAATTTACTCCAAATAGTTTTTGGTTTATTATAATATCTTTGTTTATTACTATCATTATTATTTTGTATATTCATTAAATATTTTCGAAAAAATACAAAATTTACAAAAGTTTTCTCTGTTTATTTTCGTTTCTTATTTTTATAGTTTTTAGTTGCACTATTGAAGCCTGTTAAATGTATTTTTTCGGTTTTAGTTTAAAGCTGTACATATATATAAGCAGATTTCTTTGGGTTTTGCATTTATTTTCGGGTTCAATCTCTGTTTATTTACACATTTTTCTTGTTTCTATGACTATTTTGTACTTTTGATTTTGCATTGCCTTTCTTTTGGGTGTGAGTGTGTGTGTAAGTGTGTGATGTGTTTCGCAAGAATGACCTTGAGAATTCCAGCTGCCCGTTGACCAGTTCCCGAATTAAAATTAGGCAATAAATTAACAAAAAATATACGCTAAACAGTGACAAAAATAACTTTTAAATGAAATGAAATGCGCTCTTAGCAGAGGCGTTAGATTTATGAATTTCGCCACAAAAATCGCAATTGAAGTCAGTGTAATACAAATTATGGTTATTATTAATGATAAATTTATGAAGTATTTGGTTTGATTAATTAAAATTATTAAATAAAGTTGATTTTACTAATGGTGAATTTTATTATATGTAGTTTTAATATTTTTAAACTATCATTAAAATAAATTTGGTATTAATATGAATAACCCTTTAAAATCATTTAATAATATTAAAACCAACTTTTAATTTAGGAAAATACAAAATAAAAAAAAATAATATTATTATTGGGTTTAAACAAGTAATTTATTAAGAACATTTAAAGGCTCTTGCATATCCTTAAAATAAATAAGTTATTATATGTGATTTTCATTATTTTTAAATTACTTTTATACATTAATTTAAATATTGTTTAAATAAATAAATACATTTAAATGAATTGAAGTTTAATTTATCAAAATCGGGATAAAAATAAAAATATTAAAACATTTTGAATATTATTATTATTGTGATAACTTTTAGAGATCTTTTTCCTGGTGATTCGCAGGCACTCTTTCATTTTTGAATTTTGATGTGAAAAACGTGACTTTGTGTGGAACTAAAGTGCAGTGACTTGCCATATAACAAACATTAATTAATAATTATAAAAGGAATAAACTGCACAATGGCTTACACTTTAAGGGGGGCGATACATGTAAACCAAAAAAAAAATCACAAAATTTTTTTTTTTCATAAATCAATAGAGTATCATCTTAAGAATAGGCCTGCAAATTTT
>JAEIHY010007782.1:0-36211 GCA_018904565.1 Drosophila tsacasi | reverse complement strand
CTTGCCGCCGCGGCTGCAATCGAAGCGCATGAAAAATGCATGACAAGGAAACTCAAAACTCAAACACCCACACGTGCGAGGTGGGGCGGGCCACCGCAGTTGGAGGGGGGACCGCTATCTGATTGACAGCTTGACCGATTTCCATGGGCTCCTGCGGGAAGGTTCAATGATGTGTGTGCAGCCAACGCGAGGTATTCAATTACAGGGCGCATACAGGCAGAACAGGCGGAACAGGCGCGGGGGCAGGGCGAGGAGGTGCACGTATGACATATCTGCTGGCCAGTTATAGTGCGACTGCCATAACTACTGCGACTAATTACACGCATATTCCCCACTCACCGCCACCGCCTCCGCCCACACAAGGCTTAGTTGGGCATAAATAATTTCGTCTGCGAGTCGACGACGTGTAGAGCCCCGATAGACATCGCGGCCCTATCGTATTACGGTTTATTAGTATCCCATTATGCCTTCGACTCGTAGGTAGTATTATTTACCTTATCGCGTATTGTGAATCGCAGGATATTCCACATGCGTCGGTAATTGCGCTGACAGCGACTCAGTGCTGGAGTGAAGGCTCTGTCCCAGGGCGAATTCTGCGGTTGCCAGTCCCGGATCTGGTTGCCATTACTGTCCAGTCGTTCAACTTTGCCTACTGTCTACCATTTGCCACAATTGAAACTTGCAGCTATATTCCACTATATTAATGGGGTATTATTCAATAACTCTAACCTAGCAATGCTCTAATGCCTGTGTTCTTATCGTGCAAGCCTCCTGTGATGGATCCCTGAAGCAGGTTCCCCCGCTTGGTGCAGAGCGTCAATAGGCTAATCAGATCGAATCAGTTGCATGTCGCGTTTCATTAACTGACAAAACGGAAGGGGTTGTCAAGTCCAAAGTTTCGCCTACAACCCGGTCAACACCCACACTAGACAAACACGATGGTGGCATGTGATAGAAGTGGAGCAGTTTCCATAGGCCGTGGTCCTACGTCGCTTGTGGCTATATTTAAGTCTCCAACGAGACACACAAACTGGACTAAGCAGCGTACTCAGTACTCATTGTTTGCGGTGTGTCTTGGCACGCTCCGCTGGGTTTCACCTAACTCTTGACCCCACGCAACGCCACCGAGAACTATGAGCAGCGGCCTCGCACCTAAACCGTTTTTAGTACTTTACGGCTAATAAAATACGAAGACCAACAATACAGGAACCCGATAACTGAACAAACAAATAAATAAATAAATAAATATCCACCGAGGGATAGTTGACGAACTGTCTTCGCGCTGCCTGACGCTTAGGTTGCTGTCTTGGAGCCCCGACTTCGGTTCTGCAGGGGTTTTTATGTAACCTATAATTTTCGTAAGTAACCGGAAAACGGTTTACGTTCGTCGGCTTCCGTGGACCCAGCCCGGGCTACCTGTTCGCCCTAGTTCTCAGAGCGTCTCCCACAATACGTTTTATTGCCTGCCTGGGTCATTTGTCTCCGTTTGGTTCTTACTTATCACCGAGCGGCGTCTGTGACTGACCCGCTCGACCGTGAAATTGCCCAAAGCATTGGAGTGCCTTCGATCAGCTTTATCCCCTGTGCATATCTTCCACGGCGACCTGCTACCCCGTCCCAGCTGGGACTTGCTCAAGAGGCTACTGCACTTTCCCACTGCTCCTCGTAGAACAGTTTACGGCTGTTGTCTCCTCAGCGCCCAAATTTTAAAGGACTTAATTGAGGGCCTGGCATAACCAATTATTAGGCCCTGCAGGGGATGGCTCCCGCTGAAAGCCCGCGACCGCAGCTACGGGAACTGTCGGCCGCTTCCTCGTTTTTATGCCTTGTCACGCTCTGGCATGCCGCCGTAATTTTTCATATGTATGAGCCGTTCTTTTTGTCAGGGCTTTTCTCGCTGGCTTTCTTTAGCTATTTATTATTTAACATGGCACCGGCTGAGTGCGAGCGAGTGAGTGCGTGTGTAAATCTTGTAAATCTCTTGCTTTCAACACGGCGGCCACTACACCTACATGTGGTTGCTCCTCCTACACCCTCCACGGCCTGATTTTGTGCTTGGTCACTGCTTTTAAGAGAATTCTTTAAGCGACTTTAAATGCGATTCATGACAGGGGATTGGGAATAGGTTCGCCGGAGATTTCTCGCCTGAATATTGCATGTTTTAGTTACCGCTTTGTTTCGATTTCACATTTAGTTGCCATTATTAAGTGGCCCGTCTTGGCCTCAGCCGCCAAATCCCCACTGTCATCGCCCGACTTTGGGGGAAGCTCTTTTTGAAGCGTCATTAGCCGGAATTTTGTTTACGTTCCGCTCTGAGCTTTGCCCACATTTATTATTAATTGAACGCACAAATAATCTGAACAAATGTTTGGTTACGAAACAGCCCGAAAGCCCCACTCGCTGCGCAACTTTTAATTATTGGGTGCACGAAGGAGCATTCGGGGGCTCCGTCGAAGTTGTAACTACAAATTAGTAATATGTATATGAAATACAAACTTTTCTACACTCGGCAGCCGATTACGTGCTCCCGACGTGGTCCCAATTAGCCCCACATTGATACGCCAGGGCTCGGCAGTTTACAGCTCTGGATCTGAGGAAAAGCCGCTGATAACTCTGGCGGTGGTCGGGGATTTTTGGGACCCGATAAGCGGACTCACCCACACCGTAATCGCTCCAAAACGGATACGGATGCTGGACGAAGCCGAAGCAATCAGTCGACCGAGCGCGTGGGCTTCTGTACTGGGAACGGATGTGAGTCAATCAACGAAAGCGACAAACGAAAACAATTCGAGTAATTCGAGAGAAATAGAAATAATGTGAATATTTGTTGCTGCCACTAACTGTTTGTATGCTCGCTTGTTTGTTGGCCAACTAACTAATTAAACCGCAATTCAAATATTTTGGCCGGCAATTTGAAAAGCGCGTTTTGAGCAAATACGCAAATATCTGTTCGCGGACCCAGAGGGGCGATGTGTATCATTGAGCGGGAAAATCAATGTATGAATGCACGGAATTTCCCCTTCTCTCTATATATGTAGGTGCTACGAATTATTTTTAAGGGAGCGCGAAAATGTACAACTCCTGTGTTTGCAGTTGCCCTCTCGCGCAAATATAAATGCCACACGTTATGTTTATTTGTGATACACCTGGTAAACTTGCTGAAGGGTGGATCCTGCACCTTCAAGTGACCTTCCCGTGCCCGAAGCCTTGGTTTCCCTCCGTTTGACCTGTTTGTCTTACCCTGTTTGCTTTCAATGCATTTTAAAGTTTGGGTTTCGGGGAAGAGCTCTCACCAAAGGAATCCAAGTAAGCTCACCAGTTGGAATCAAGCAAGTGGGTGGAAATATATGTGTACATACCTGGAAAAGAAAAAGAAGGAGAAGTGACATTAGAATGGCGTCTCAGAGAAGTTCGGTTAAGTTTAAAATGTCTCCCCCATTACCCCACGGTTCCAGCCAAGATACTTTTGCTATTGTCACAACTTTGCCCACATATTGCGCCAACCTCTACTGTATTGTTGATGTAATCGATACTTCTTCGAGTTGCGAGCTTGTCGCCTACGACTAAGCTGCTGCAGAGATACCGATACTGAGTTGCTTTCAACTTTTCGATAAGTAGGTGAAGTACGCTCCACAACTCACTGGCAGCTGGCCTTACAGGAAGCCAATGCACTTGTTCCGCCATCCAGCCACCACCCCCCAGAGCCTCATTGTGTTTCGTAATTAAATATTTTTCATGAGCAAGCTGCTGGGCAGAGATTGTGACTTTCTAAAAAACACATTCCCTTCATCTCAGTGGCGCATTATATGGAGAGATGCACTCGTTTGTTTTGCCTCGCCTTCCGTTTGATAAAACCCTTGGCTTGGCAGTCTATTTCTCATTTAATTTGTATTCTGACTTCGCTGCCGGCCCTCCGCATTCGCATGCAAATTCCGGGCCTCTCAAATTGGTTTCGAGGTCTTTTCAATTTCGATTTCAATTTATGCCAAAAGCGTACAGTGGAGCGGACAGGCGAAATTGTCATATTCCGCGGTGGCCTCTCAAGTCGCCTCCATTGTTCCGCGCTGATGTAGATTACGCAGAACTTCTGCTGCTCATCCCTTCTCCCTACCGCCTGCGATTTCTTGAGATTATTTTTGCATTTCTGATTCGCTTCTCGGGAAATTATTCTGTCGCTGGCTACCAGCTCCCGATACTCGGGCCAGATATACACATACAGAGTCAAGCCCTCCGTATTTATAGACTGGGGAACGTCAGCCGCCATCTCCGGGCTTTTAACGATGACACTTGAGTCATGTTAATGAGTCTAATATCGAAATTAATATAAATTTTTATGGCGCAATTTGAGCGGCAGAGGGAGATGCACTAAAAGCGGTGCCAGCTGCTGGGGCAGTTTGAGGGGGAGGGTGTGGGAGAGAGAAAATGTGGGTCAAAGCCTAGAGTGGCCATAAAGAAGACGCATGCGAGGGGAGTTGGAGTGCTGTGACCCTCTACTAATTGATATTCGATGTATCTCACGAATACTCCCTTACAAGATTCGCCGAGAAATGCTTTCTATCTGGAAACGCACGCATCTTTGAAGTGCTTACTAACAGAATCAGCATAGATTACTCACTTAATGTGCACCTGGCGGGGCAAGAAACGAATGTACTTTATAGCATTGTTCGTTTAAAAAGAGCTTGTGTTGTGCTGAAACACTTTTGACGTTTTATATTTGGGGAAAAGTGTCATAAAACATCGACAGGAAACTTATTATTGCCCCGCTGTTTGTCTGCATTAGAACACACAGAGTATGCCATTTTTTACGGCACTCAAACTAATATACTTTTTATGTCTGTGCTGCTTCAAAGTGTCAATAAAAGTGCTGCACCGAAAGTAGGGCACGTTTCGGCTGAGATTTACCCGGAACGGGGAGAACCAGGGCACACTCGCACTCGCCGGCTGAGAGAGGGATTAATTAAGCGCATTACTTGAGCAAACTAATTCATCTAAACTGTCATCATCATTTCGAGCAACTGTCAGGCATTAGACGTTGACGAAAAACTTAACGCATTACCCAACTCCATTGTGGTCCGGCTAGGAAAAGTCAGTTTTAATTATGTCGGGGAGCCGGGCCAGCTAAATATTAATGAGCCAACCAGGGGCAGAGCACGCACGCAGCCCGACCTGGCAACCCTTATGAATATTGCATGGCCCTGGCAACCCATGTGCTAATCAATCAATTTTTTCGACACTTGCAATTGGTCGGACAGTTCTGAGTGTTGTGTTTGCAAAACCACAGACTAACTACGTGTAGCCACCGCCATCGCCGTCGCGTCGGGCGGATTGTCCAAGGGTTTTAAAAGTTATTCCTGGCTGCGCTCTGATTGAGTGGCATGACCTCTCCGCAGCCCCTGCCCCCGGTGATGTATGACAGAGATTTGACAGCTCTAATTCAAATCTTGTGTACAATTTACATGCGGAATAGAGAGCGCAGAGCGCTCCGAGCGAAGCTCTAATGAACTACATGTGTGCCAGCAGATGGAAAATTACAAAGTCTTGTATCTTCAGCTTTTTAAAACGCAGCATGGCCGCCATCCCGAACATCCCCAAACATGCTCAGCCTCCTACGATGCCGTTTCATCCACTTGATGTCAACCGCAATGAATAAATAGACGCTGGAGCTGGGATTCTACGAGTGGGGGACTGGGGCACCAGAGCAGAGCTCTTCGCGGAAACATCTTCATACACAGCGTTTCGGAATGCGGAAGTGGTGCATTGTCTGCGATGTATACAAATATTTTTAAAAACAAAAAGCACCGCGAACAAAACAAAACTGCAACAAAACGCATGTGGCACACATTTTAAGTTATTCGCCGACGCACACACTGTGGCTCACAGAAAAGGTGGCAACAAAAGGAGTCGTTTGCCCACTCCCTCCCCCTTACTAGGGCTTCGGGGTAGGCCACACAAGAATTACCCGAATTATCTTTAATTGGGCTTGGGTGCTGTTGCGAAATAATTAATTTTGTCAGTTCAGTGTCAGCGCGCCAATTTCAAATGCAAATTGTCCTCCATAAATAACGAAAACGGCCCGGCCGAGTGTGTCAATATTAATTGGACAGTTATCGCCTCGGGCGGTCGATTTGGTTAGCTGCTTGCTTAACCTCTGAGCCGCAAATCCATATCCCGGACATGGCCGGACACGCTCCGCCGTAGAATCCCCTTGGACTCGGCCGAGTCAATGACCGTGTTGAAAAGTCACCGCAAACAGTGGCTGCAAGGTGGCGGGCGGACAAAAGGGAGGGAGCAGAGCAGAGCCCGGAGTCCGGTGCCGGGAGCCGCGGTGCATTCACCTACATTTCGCACGCCATCTTGCCCTCCCTCCTCCCCTGAAGACCTCCAGCTGGTAGCACAAAACAAAATGGCGTCAGTGGCGGACACAAAAGGAAGTCTGCGACGAATGGCGCACAGCGGAAGCGGGGCGAAGGCGATGGCGATGGCGAAAAGGGATGGCAAGTGCAAAAGACAACAAAAGTCAACGACTAAAACACTCCAGAGCCCCGAAAGTGTCCGGCACTGTTCGGGGTTAACTGTTATTCAAAGTGGCTAGGTGGCGCCATCATGCGGCCAGTGGGCGGCGGATCAGTTGCTGTTTACAGTTACTTAGCACGTAAAATATTTACCCCAAGTACCGGGGAGTCCCCTTTTTGTATACCCTTGCAGAAGGTTTTATAGTTTGAACGGGAAGTTGGCAACTTGAAATATTCTTTATGGCCAGCATCAGACGAGTCGATCTAGATATGCATGTGTGTATCAAGGTATTAATTTCTCTCTCGCACTCGCACTTATGCACAGAATATTTGTAAAGTCAAAAATTGGAATTTCTTTGGACCTAGGATTTTTTCATGCAATTTTATAACAAATGTTATCTATTATATTCTTATAACCAATTACATTATTTTAATCTTGCTCGCTCAAATGAAATTTTAACATGTCTGTGTTGTATTGCTTTTTGAGATGCATTTTGGCATAATATATAATTAAAAACAACATCCTATATCTAGCGTAACATTTTAATTTTTTTTTAATTTGTTCATTAGTAGTAAGAACTTCGTCCTTGGCTTCGACTTCACCTGCTTCCCGGGACAAGAGGGTGATTCTTTCGGTGGCCACGCTATCGATGGGGCCTCGAGGCATCCCCTTTTTTAAGTTTCTGCCCGATTTCGCTAGCATTCGAATGCATTTAATTTAAACTTTGCTCCCCACTCAAAGGCTAAACTCAGCGCCAACAACTTTTCCGGACTCCACTCGTGCTCGTGCTCATATTTTCCCAGCGCTTTGCCTTTGCGGCTTTCCTCGCCCTTACTTACCCCACCGCCACCACTGCCTTTTTGCATTCACAGCCTTTGCATTTGCTGTAATATCTCTGCCGAAATGTGGGGAAGGAGGAGGGAAACCAGCATCGGGCAACTCTTTAGCAATTTTGTAATTTAATTAAAAATATTTTTTCAAGTGGTTTGCGCTGTAAATACAACAAACTATCCAACGCCCCCTTGCTGGCGCTTTTCCCCCAGCTTTTCTCCCGGCTTTTTGTCTGTGTGCGTGTGTGTGGAAGAATTTCAAAACTTCATTTTGAGCTTCCGAAGTTTCGAGTACTCCGGCACTCGGCGTGTGTGTGTGTGTGTGGGTCGTAGACTGTGTGTAAATATTTTTTTGCAATTAATTTTGAGCGGCTTATAATTTACTAATTTAGTTTTCCTTTTTTTCTGTGGCGAAAAGTTTCCTGCACCACCGAAATGTTGCAAGAAAAACACTAGTGGCGGAGAGTTAAAAGCTCTCTGCGCATGAGTTTGTGCGGGGAGAACTGTCGGATCCGATTCGGTCCTTGGAATCATAGGGAATCGACAACAAATTGGGCATTGGGGGAAGGTCGCGAGTCGCAAGTCGCTAGTCGCTAGTCGAAACGAAATTAAATTAATCAAAATGTATTTGCATATTTTAGCAGCAGCTGGCACAAAACGAAAAGTCGCATGCCCCAAAAGCCTGCCCATGGCAGAGCCGAAATTCTAATTTACCAAATGTGGGAAAAGAATTCCGAGTCGAGTCGGGTCGAGCAGAGTCGAGTGGGGTTCGTGCGGTGAGCGGGCGAGCTGCCTTTTTGCTATTTATATGATGCATACGTATTACGTATTCGTATCCACTCATTCTTTTTCCTCGTCCTTCGTTTTTGGTTGCTCCGCACAAACTAAAACTAATTTGCAAAAATCTACCACGCATGTGTTTGCTTTTGTGTGTGAGTGAGCGCTTGCTCATTTTTAGCGCTGGAACCTTTTTGTGCCATTTTATTTACAGGCATGTAAACACACGAGAGGTGCACACACACACCCCACACACACACACACAGTCGCTCAAGTACACTGAGCACTTCAGCGGGTGTTTCATGCGTTGGTTTTGGTTTGCGAGCTTGACAGCATTTCAATAGAATTAACACAAACACACACAGCCCGCACTCACACTCGCATATAGATAAAAAGGACAGCGAGAGAGCGAAAGAAAATTAAATAAAATTATTCGAGAAAAAACACGAGGACGCTGAAGAAGTGAAAAGCTTGCCGGCGAAAGGTTCCACATGAAAAATGCGCATAAATAGTTGGGGCTTCCAGGGGAAGAGTTGCGGGCGGAGGGCGGCTACGGGAGCCCCAAGTGGATCTGGGTCCCGCTCTATGTTTGTATTACACATTTCACCGGGGTTGTGAGCCTGCATCCGTGTTTGCCTGTTTGGTTAGGTTGCCACTTGACAAATTCTTACAGTTTTGTGAGCAGAATTATTTCCTAAGCTTTCCCGGCTCGCCACTAGAGCCTCTTCGCATCCAGTTAGTGAACCTAATTAAGCTCCCCGAGACACGAGTGCAACTCCCAGGCATCCCAGAGATGGCTGCCCCTTCCATGAATTATGTTTTGAGCTTAATTTCCATTTCATTAATAAAATTCGTTTTAAAGGATAGTTGTTGCGGAAAGAAGTGGCTTCTAATGGACTCATAATGGTTTCATTTGAAAAATTCCAAATTAGACACAAAACCTAACATATTAAAACGGTTAAAAACTACAAAATAAATCAAAGTTAAATTTAAATATTAAGGAAAATGAACAAAATATGTACTCCCTAATCCTTACTTGAAAGTATAAAATATGAGCTAAACTCAAGATATTTGTTTTTAAAAAAATTATAAATTCAATTTTATAAATCTAAGCCAAGCCCTTATATTTTAGTCTCTTTCCTTATAAGAATATATCGAGTATTCTGCAATATCTAACAGAAATATAAACTCGTGGCCACGCAACCGGAGTTTTCCTATACCCAATAGTACAACCTGGAAGAACCTTTTTTAAAAAAATCGGTAATCGGCTGTCCATCGACTAGTAACCGAAGGATGGCCAATGACTGACTGACAATCACTTAAGTGGAAACCGATAAAAATCTTCAAGAAGCGAGCAGAACACAAAACACAAAACAAGACAAGAAGAACAGGCAGAAGACCCAAAAGCAGCACCAACAACCGGACAAAGCCGGCCCGAGAGAGCCAAAGTCATGACCAGGCCCAGACCCAGGCCCAGTCGCCGTCACAGTCCGAGTCCCAGTCCCATGTCCCAGTCGCAGTCCCCTTCCTCTGATCCATTCCCAGTCGAAGGAGAAACAACAGCAATGGCAACACATTCGACATTTATGGATATTGAAGCTTATAGTCAGGCAGTCGCATCGGGGCGCCGGAGGGGACTACGCGGGGACAGAGGCGTTGTGGTAGACAGCAAACCGGATTTTTGATTCTTGGCCAGTTTTTCTCTTCTTTCTTTTTCGAGAAAGAAAAAATGTTAATACCCGGTACCCGTAGAGTGTACAAGAGATCACTAAGTTCTTTGCAACATTTATTATTTTTTAAAACCAAAATACAGCGTGAAAAGGCGGGAAGTACAAATATTAAACAAAGATCTCAAAAGGATCTAAAATTACAGAAGTTTGACTTTTAAGTGCGTAATTTTGGGTGAAGAGTATTTACCAGAC
Source organism: Drosophila tsacasi (assembly GCA_018904565.1). NCBI lineage: Eukaryota > Metazoa > Arthropoda > Insecta > Diptera > Drosophilidae > Drosophila > Drosophila tsacasi. The sequence goes on along the minus strand of JAEIHY010007782.1, from coordinate 26,169 downwards.
CCCAGTACAGGGTATCACAAACTCGAAACCCTTGACAATGGCGTTCGTACTGGTTTCCTATGGAAAATTGCGGCCAGGAAAAGAGACGGAGAAAGAGCGCTTTGGTCAAAAGGTCAGATGACCAAAGCCATTTAGAATTTATTTATGAAGGAATTCATTTGTTTAATTAAATATATATTTCATGCCGCAGCGCAGCGAGCGGAAAATGCATTGGCGATACAAGTCCGTGCCACTTTCTTCTGGGCACTTGCCAATGGTATTTCCTAAATGGCCTTAGCAGTAGAATGAACTGCTGCATATTTGTTAGCCTGGCGCATATGTGTGTGCTGTGTGCTGCCCAAATGGCAAACGATTCCGTTGCAACAAAATGGCAACAATTATTGCGGCAAAGTATGCAACGGCAAAAACTGAAAAAAAAAGAAAAGAAAAATGGCACAGCTCAAAAGTGTGGAGCAGTAAGGGAAGGGTAGCAACACAACAAGAGCATACTTTTCGCACCACTGCCGCGCCACCCTCTCTTCTTGAGGAATTCCTTTGCCTGGTTTACGCATCACCTGCAACTCCCACTGCTCCCCCACGGATGTGAGAAATGGTATCGCTGCACATGTACATACATGCGCGTGATATTTGTCAGCAACGCCTTTTAAGCGATTCCCGCCTTACTTTCACATCGCCCCTTAAAAAGGTCAACTAAACAAACTTAAGTTATATTTATGAAAACATCAAAAAAGTGGATTTTAGTAGATGCCATCTTAGATTTAGTACGCTGTGTACATTTAACAACATAATATCAATAAGATGCATGACACCCATATATTTGGATTGTCATATACGAACAGTATTTCACCTATCGTCGTTAGGTTAAATACTGTTTAAATCCAATATATACAAATTATGAGGGCTCACCTCTCAGATTTCCGTCTCAGGAGATTCTTAACTTGTAAAATGTATGAAGTAAATATATTAAGAATACCTAAAAAGTCCGAACAGGTTAAGACATCCTATCACAGGATCCCAACGAAGTGGAAGAGAGGCAAAAGGCAGACTCCGAAGATTTGACCACTCTGATCACTTCCAACAGCGAACAAATTGCCTTAAAGCATTTGCAAAATGCATTTCGAGCGCTCGCTATAGTCGCTGGAGAATTGATGTCATTACCAATGTGAATTCCTGCTAGAACATGTGTCCTGCCCGGCGAACGTGCTCCGCACACCGAATCGCAGGGAGCGTCGTTCGGCGATGGAGCAAATAAATTATTGACATAATGCCGAAGGAGAAGCTGCCCAGTTATGAGCACCATTGGTAATTGATTTTCAAAACAGCGCCCAGCCAGCCAAGGTAAACTTTCGTCTCCAGTGTCAACTCGAGCAAATAAAATATAATTGTAATTGCTAAAGACAAAAGATCAAAGGGATGTGGCCTAGGACCAGGTCCCAGGGCCAATGCCAATCCCAGCACCAGCACCAGTCTCCGTCCCGGTCGACGTCCAGGCTGGAGGAGAAGGGCGAGACACTTGTCTGTATTCCCAGACTGGCAAAAGTTGCCCATCAAGTCGAGAGCTGCGACGGAATAACAGTCATGATAATCATAACGAGGAGGACGATGATGACGTTGGGCTGGTCCAGACCGCGCAGATACAATTGTACCTGTGTATCTTTGTGTCTATCGCATCTGTCGAGCATCTCTCAAGTTTGCGCAAAACACTCGTTAAATGTGCCAAAGTAAGAAATGTTCCTCCTCGTATTGATTTCAAGCCTTGCGTGGAGGGGGGGCAGAAGCATGGGAGATGGTTAGAGTGGGGCGGAACGGAGTGGATCTGAGCCTTCCTCAGCATCCTTTGTGTTTTATGTCGCTCGCCTGTCCCGCCGTACACCTTGCGACTGTCAACTCCGCCGAGAGCAGGACTAGGCCCGATTCTAGCCGCAGCCGTCGTCAAGTATTTATGCTAAGAGCTGTCAAACAAGTTGTAGTTACATTGATTACATGCCCGACTTGGGATGGAATCCCTCCTCCTTGCGACGATTGCATTACTTAGAGGGACATCTGCAGAGAATCATTTGGGAATCGATGAAGCCTTTCGCCCGTCACTCGAGTCCCAATTACTCTCGCAACCTCAAATCATATTTCTTCTTTGGATACTTGGAGTACAGAGGCGACTGCGGTTGCGGGTGCTGTGGAGTTTAACCCTTAGCCAGTTATCCAATCCACTCCCGCCCATTACGCACACCCACTGGGACGGGCAATTGCCCAATTTGGCGTGCCAATTATTTTGTCCAACAAACAGCTTTTGTGGCAGTTTGCAGACTGCGCAACTTGCATCAAATTGCAAATCCGCACAAACACATTAAAACACCATTAGAGGCCGGGAGAGTGGAGAGCAGTGGAGGGAACTAGAGTGGAGTTGGGTTGAGTCAACTTCATTACTCCAGTTGCGCCCACGTCCCGAACACGGATAGATAATGCCTCAAGATAGTGCGGCGGATACAGTGATAATAAAAGTAGCTCGATCCACTCCTGCAGGCGGACACGCAATCCGCACCGAACTCCCTAATGAGACGGGGGCGGTTGCTCCAGGAGCTTGGTACGCGCTGTCGCCCCGTCGTTACATGGGCTTCCATTTTCATGGATTTTGTGGGGCATGCATGGGCTGGGTTTTCTTTCGCCTACAACTTCAACTTTGGCTTCCCCATCCGATGTCGAGGCAACACAATGCCAATGTGTTATTTGGCTATCGATAAGCGCGGACCTCTAGAAATCCTTTGCTCAGAGGCACGCACATCGCCCTCAATCCCAGCACCAGGCCCAATCACAGTCCCCATCGCAGTCCCGTTTTTCCGGTCTCCTGGAAACACCCACTCGCCGCCAACAATGGGGAGGCACGCATGTGAGCATGCGGGAGTGGGCGCTGGATTCCCGTGGCCCAACCACCGATCGATAAATAAATTCAGCTGCTAGATAAAACCTCCGAGAGGCTCTCACCGAACTCATCTCCCAGGTGAGGGCTGCGATCGCGCACTCAAGGCGCTTCCCAAGACCAATTAGAGCTCGCACAGGCAACGGTGTGTAAGTGACTTGTCATTAAAATTGAAACCTCGGGTCATTTTATGGCCAATGTACGCGGCCGTGTTTAGACCCATAAAAAGCATGTCGGCCCGGAGTCGATGCGTGGATAAACACCGCACTCCCATCAGCGCAATCTTTCCGGGCACGTACCAAGCCTACCCAAGCTAAGCACACAAAGAGCCAGAGTTGAACGACATTGGGACGCAGGAAAAATTTAATTTGGCTTTTTCAGAGGCCTCTATCTCGCATGGAAATTAAAATAAATACACGCCACTCGGACTCGAGTTGGGGTCGCGGAAAACCGAACTGAGCTATTTGTGCGCTGCAAGCTATTAACGTCTTCTCGAAGGCGTCACGTGGGTGGACGAGGAGGAGGATGCTAGTCGGAGAAAGGGTAGAGTTATGAGCGAGAATTATGGGACGACAGGCTAATGGGATCTGGGTGAAAAATATTTGCAAAATTGTATAAGCCGTTGGGAATTTCCCGAGCTCCGGCCGCTGTTTATAATAAATTAAGCGAAATCTATTACAATTCCGGGCTAATATGTGAAAAGCGTGGGCCGTCGCGACGCAGACTCCGGCTAACGGTTTCCCTCTGGCAGCAGCAGCGGCAACAACAGCACTGATGGCCACAGTCGATTACAATCTGTTTGCTTGTTAAATTACAAGACCCAAGAAACTAACCCGTTTTCCCCACAGCGGAGACTGGAGAGGGGCTCTAACAATTTTACCATTTTTGCCATTCTGCTGTTTGGCCGCCTCCAAAAGCGGCAAGCGGATGAAGGCCTCCATCTATGGACCAGACCAGGCCAATAAGCCAGCCAGTAAGCCAGCCATTCAGCCAGCCTCCGAGCCATTCGAAGTTTCGCCAAGTTCCTTGGCTCCCCGTTCGAGGTGGTGGCAGGGCTTTATTTCTGGCCAATTTCTTTTTGGGAAAAACTGCGTTCTTTTCGCTCTCCGGCCTGGGATTCTGGTGAGCCTCTTTGATTACGCTTCCGAGCCAGCAAAAAGGGACTGGACTGTGTGTGTGGGACTTTTGGAGCTGCGGTATCTGCAGTTCGACGCTCGGGTTGCATCAGAGGCGAACGATCGACTGCCTCGCCTCCATCTCTCACGCCACATCCCCTTGACCCCGCCTTGGGAGCTCATTAGCCCCTGCCGGATCGTTTTGTTTTTGCGCTGCGATAAAGCCCACGTAAGTGGCTCCCTCCCGTTAATGAAGTGTTATTTCATTTCATTTTTGTGTTGATACTCGCCTCTCATATAAATTGCTCAATTCGATGCAAACACCGCACCTAGAAAATTAAAATTGCAGGCTGCAGAGAAGGAAGACGATGCTGCTGCTGCATGTGGCACTGCGCTCCTGTCTCACTGGGTGCAGCACGGGTACACGCAAGCGCAGTCGTTGATCCTACGGCTCCTACGGACACCTACGCAGGCCGAAAGTAAATTGTGACAGTGTGTATGGGACTCACTCTCCCCGTGGATGTCGCAATTAAAGCAAACAAGCTGCGGCATGCCACAAGGGGGAAACACGTCCCTCGGTGCAACTAGGCAAAGGCTAAACAAGCAATTTTCGCTCATCAGCGACAACGCCCACGCCAAGAGGCAAAGCGACTGCGGAAAAAGTGGTCAACATGACATCGCTGACATGCGACATTAGCAAAAGGCACAGCGCAGTACAGAGATTCCTTGGCCCGACGGAGCGAAGCTCCTTTGCCGCCTCCCACATCCTCTCCCTTTGGGTCTGTGGCTCCTTGCGTGTGCTCCTGGCCTGAGAAATGCCCGCAGCACACGCAAAAAATCGCAGCACATTCAAATCTCTGCATGTGCGTGAGCACACGACCGAAGGGAGTCGGAGCGGAATGGCAGAGGAAACAAGTTACCAAATGCTTCGAAGCACCGCAAATTGCCGGCGAGGCTGGGACGAAGACCGCGGACCATGGACCGTGGACCGACAGGCAGTATTCCCGAAAGTCGCAACTGACAATTTGAATAAATAATTAATTTCCAGCAATTAAGCGGGAAAGGAAGCGGCACAGCGAGAAGACGAGGCCACTGTGTCAAGTGCGATTCGAAAGGGAATTCTTGCAAAGATTTCCCACAAATCTTCCAATCACTCTGCGGCTTTCCATCTCCCGTTTGGGCTCTACAATTTCCCATCTGTTTAAGTTCGCATAAAACTAACACGGGCCAGGGATCGAGTCCCTCGCCTACTTGACTCCTTCTGAAGTCCTCCTTAAATCCGCCATGCAAAGCACATAATTTTTCGAAGAGCCTTGATTCGGAGCGCTTTCCGTGGTCAGAGACAGACTGAGATTTAACGGAGGAGGAAACCCAGACAGGAGTAATATGGAGAGTGGCTTGTCAAGACGCTGTTCATGTCGGGATTCGCGAACTTCATCACTGCGGGCACAACCTGACGTTGACTGGATGTTCTTCCCCACTGAGCCCGCCGTCCCATCTCGGCTAATTTTAAATTCAATGCACGCAGCAGTCGCCGTCGTTTAGTTGGGATCTCCTCCGACTTGGAGTCTTCCCAGCAGCTCCACGAGCCTCCGTCTCTCCGTCCTCAATGGATTTTTTCTGCCTCTCCTTTGTCTGGTGGTCTCTTTTTGCTGCCCCAAAAACTATTTGCGCTGCACATCCCACTCCCGCGCCTCATGGCTTTTTTCCCCTTTCGCACTAATTATGCAGCTGCATAATCCAAGCGGCGGCCCAATCCCAGTTGCCAACTCTGGAGCGTGGGTGGACTTGGACTGACTTGGCCAGCCGAGGGGCTGCCGCCGCCTCCATGGCTGAGGGCCATAATTCATGCGGCGTCTGTTTTGAAATTGAAAGAAAATAATTACGAGGCAGCGGAAATTGAATTTCTTATTACTAGAGCTGAAGTTGCGCCCTGGAAGTGGAATTGCCTTGCAAATTAATTAAAATCCGTAAAGCAAGGCGACCGACCTCTTGGCTCGGCCCGGCCTCCCAGCTCCTCGAGGCCCTGGTCATAGGTCAAGGCCTCGCCCGATCCATTTCGTTGTTCGCACTTAATATGCATTGTATTTTGATTTATCGAGCCGAAGGGGGCGTGCCGCCCATGCATATTTCATTAGGCAGCCAATGAACACTGAATTTCTCCCGGGGCACCAGCGTCTGCGTCTGAGTCTCGTGGTGGGGCTTATCGATTCGATATAGGGTCCAAGGCATTCGGCCCTAATGCTTTTTTAAGTAATTTTCCTCAGTCCACTTCCCCAACAAATTTCCTCATTCAACTTCTAAACAATCCCCGACGTAAACTTTGCGTACAAGTGCATTCCAAACGGATTCTCCTAGTCTCTTTCTTTATTTTCCTCGTTTTTTCCTAAATTTCTCTCTTCGGTAGAGGAACCACTGTGGAATTTCTTTGTCTCGACAAGCGGCTGTTAATCATGGGACCTCAAAACCGAAGGCACCCCCATCCATTTACGTCAGGCTAGTCCCGGGCGCTCCTTCCTCCCCGATTCTGTGCACTTAACGACACTAAACTCATTAGTATTTTCCATTTTTCAATTTTGCTACCGCAGCAGCAGCCCGGCAAAAAATGGCACCGCCCGAAATAGCGAGTCCTTAACACCTAGCAGGGCTCTCCGGCAGCTCTCAGCCCCAACCCTCCCATAGCCCTCTGGCAGCCGTAGCCACAAATTACAAATTGAAAGTAGTTTGTATCTGCTGTCTCCTCTCTGCCGCCGCCGTTGCAGAAGGCAGTAAAAAATTTAAGTGCATAAGCAAAGTAGCTCCTCCTGGACCTGCTCCCGCCTGCGGAGGGGCATGTTATGCACTTTTTCCTGCGGCTACCGAAAAATATACAGCAAACGAAACAACACGGAGAGGGAAAAACAACTTCTAAGTGGACGGACGGATGACTGGACGGCTGGATGGACGGCCGAAAGGAACGAAAGCCAACTGGGCACTTGAAATGCGGATGAACCGAGGAATAGCCACAGTCGGGGAGGAAAAGGGCAGCTCCGTCATTGTCTTTGGCCCGGTCTGGGCTATTGTTTCATTCATGAAGACTGGCCGGGCTTTGTTTCTTTCGGACCAGGGCTTGCCGCAAAGATTTTTCGTGTCTCTCACTCAGCCTGGTTGTGTGTATGTGTATCCAGCATGGCCTAAAGCGAGGAGCGAAGTATTTGGAGACTAACCCATAATTTGTGTTTCTTTCGTGAAATGAGGAAGCAGCCAAGTGAAACATATGCGATGTCTGATTATCTTACACATGAAACGAAAATTCGGAAATTCGTTCAGAGGCTTCTGGCACACCCCTTCTAACATACATATATAGAAGGAGCCAGTGCCAGTGCCAGTCACAATATTAATGCCACTACTTTGCTTAGCTAATCGCCGATAGTTTGTCTTGCCCAGCGACTTCCGTCCTCGAACATTATTTTTGGGTCATTTGTTTCGGCCAAGCCCCGAGTCCCGGAGTCTCGAGTCCCGGTCCCACATAAATTTGTATCCCGTGCTAATCCTTTCTGGTGGAAATAGAGCTGTTCGCCGGCAAACGTCGCATCCATCAGGGCAACCTCAACGGGGATTAGTTGGGTACCGAAAATACTCCGTCCCCGGCTGACATTGCTGAGGCTGCATTCGTAAATGATTATTAATTGCAATACTTATGCGCTGCCAACTTTTATTAATATCGAAGTGCAGCCGCAGTCCGGGGACCCCACACACTCCCAGAAGTCTGTCCCGGATCTCTCTGCTCCTCACTCCTAATACGTGCTATAACTGACTAATTCATTCATTGTGTCTGCAGTGATGGTCGCCCTTGCTGGCAGTAGTTCCCCCATTCCCGTCGTCATCTTTTGTCTATTTTTAGTGGCCGCCACTTTTGTCTCGTTTTGTCAATGCATTCGCTCATTCCCGCCATCAATTGTCTGGCGATAACTATCGATGCTGTACATGCCCTTGGAGGATATGAGTCTGGAGGGGATTAGCCTGGGGTCGTATTGCCACGGATCTTTGTTTCATCTCCCAATCCCTGTTCCGAGCAGTGTAAATATTTTGACAATTTATTGCCGCTCGTTTTTGGGAATTGGATTTCGGATAAGAGACACTTTTAATGCTGTTTTGCTCAAAATTATTTGAAAGATTTCCGGATAAAATCAGAGGAGAGGAGGGGCTGGAGCTCCTCGTTACTCACGAGTCTATTTGGCGGCTGGGATTTGGATTCTTTTACATACCTGAAAGAGAAGAGAGAAATATTTGATTAGCATAAACTCACACAGATATTCGCTCGTAAAATACATGTACATATCAAAATATAATTTATTCCAAAAAGAATCCATTAAAGTTTCATCGCTGGAAGTCAGCGAAGGCGAAATTGCCTCAACAACTGTCATTTTGACAGCTCGCTCAGCTGTCAGCCCAATGGAATGGAGGGGAATGGGTGGAAGGCGGGGAAGAACGACGCAAAACGGGGACCGGAGGAAGCTGCGCAATAAAGCCAATAACAAAATGCAAGAATAACAACAATGGAGGGCCGAAGTAACGACGTTTTTGTTAAATTAAAAGTTTATGAGGCATTAAATGGTCAACAACAAAGCGGAGTTGCCAAAAAGAAATACAAGTATATAGAGTCATACGCGGTCGACGGGGCAAAAAGTCATTAAGCCGGCGATGACGACAACAATATTAAATTGTCATGCCAAGCTTCAGCTGCTTCCTCTCTCTGCACATCCTCGGCTTCCCGCTCGGCCACAGGTCATTAGACCCACGGGCATCTAAATTGCATTATCAACGCCAATAACGGGACACGAGCTACTGGCCCTATGAGCAGCTCCCTCCCACCCTCGAAACGTTCATAAAAACGACATTATTTGTCAACGCCAAAAGCATTCACAGCATTGTCCAAGGGTTGAAGCCACAACACTACACAACACAACCCTACACACTATGTGCAGTGCGGGGTGTGAACGTTGCAAGCATATGGCGATCGCCCTCTGCTGCAAATCTCTTCAGTGCAAAAAACGCAATTAATTACTTTTTATTGAGTCCTCGGGCCGATGAAGTCCTCGATCCTTCCGACTCCACCACTGCTCAGTAGTAATCACCGAAATTTGTAAGGTATTATCGCCAATGGCAACTGCATTTGTTTAATTATGAAGACATGTGGCGGCGACAGTTGTGGCTAATGGCATTACGGGCTGCCAGGCCGGTGATCAGCCTGAACGGAAGCCCAACATAATCCCCGGCATTTGCGGCCGAGCATTTAGAATTGGATTTCTTTTTCAATTTTCCATTGCTCGCCACCCCTTTCCGCCCAACTCCTCCCCAGGGATGGCTGCGGTTTGCGCTAAACCCGAAAAGGGGAAAACTATTCGAACATATTCTGCAGGTGAGGTCGGCGGGGATTAGCATTAGCACCGGGTACCCCCGGTTCCTCCTAGCTCCCCTGTTCTTGTAGCCTCATTTTGAAGTTGAATATATCCATGACATTTCATAAATTAGGCCCCGCACGATGATATATGTCTAGGCAGGCAAACACGACACGACGCCATTTATTTGGGGCCCCTGGTAGAGTCTTGGGTTTTGGCACATGACCCATTTACGCACCAGCTGGGCCTGTTGGTAGTTTATAGTTATGGTTATGGCCCAAATCTGTTTATATGGCGTGTGAAACGAGCTGCTACGAAGCCGGAATCAAATCGCTGCACAATTAAAGGCAGACGCAGACCTCCTCCCCGAGACAGCGTTCCGAGAACTGTCCGTACAAGCCGTGGTCAATGCATTCGGAACCCCTCTCAGCCCCAGTCTTGAAATTGAAACGGATGCCGACCAGGAGAGCGGGCACAGCGAAATGAATATGAGTTTGACTGATTAACCAATGCGAATCGATTGTCTGCACTCAATCCCCGGATTATCCTTGTCCGTCCCACGGCGCTGCCATCTTTTGTAACGTAAATTCATCGGGCCAAACGAAAAATAAAATAAAGAATATTCCACATACACATTTCCCTGTTCCTATGCTCCTCGGCTCCTCTGCCTTTTTCGTGGCTGTCAGAACTGACAAACGCAAATGATTTATGTGTGTTTGCATGCGTGTAAATGTCATTAAGAGGGTGAGTCCGCTTTGAATGCGGGGGCTCCTGGGGAGCGAGTGGCAAGTAGTAAGTAGTTGGCAGCCAGCTTGGCGCATCGATTTGCTGTCTCTGACTTTCGAACTGCAAAACTGTTGACATTTAACGACGACTACTCGTTCTCGGCCCAGCCCTGCTCCGACCGTCGACCAGATTTGACATTAAATAATGAGTTATGCCGCTGACGTTTGAGAATTTGCAACATGTTACGGCTCCGCCCCTCGTCGCGGCGATGGGTGGGGCAGCTGCTTTTCCCTTGACATGTGCTGTCTTAGTTTCGGGATGCGAATTAGTCATCGCAGTAGCTATCTACTCCATTAACATATCGTTAAGGTGTGGGGTGGGAGCTGCTCCTGCAGCCACTCTGCTGCTTAATTTCGCCAATTCATCATCTGCCCTGGGTTTGCATGTGCCTCCGCTCCGTTCTGCTTGGCTGATTTTCCCGCCGCTGTCCAAATACTTTCCGCAGATTGCTGATCTATCTTTTGCATAGTTTTTGTCGGTTTCCCGAATGCAAGACATGTGTTTTTTCTGCTTCTCATCAGCAACTGTCACTCAGCTGTCCAGCAGTCGGCTAAGCATTTTGCACAATTCTCAAAATTAGCATTTCTCCGGCTCGCAAGTGTGGCGCCGACGCCACCACGAATGCCTAACTAAGTTGCCCCTTGTAGTGGCTCCAAAATCGCCTTAGTCCAGCCCAGCTTAATATTTACCATCTATTATGCACCTTTAGCACGCCACTTCGCTCGGTTCCGCCCGCCCTCGGCTGCCACAGCTCTTCCTACTGGTTTTTGGTGTGCACACACATGTGTTCGCGTTGACAGTCAGCTGCCTTTTGGGTGCAGTTTCTTGGCAGTCAACTTAACTTGGTTCGGGCCATGGAAAAGCTCTGGCGCAAAATTGGAAAAACTGCTGCGTGCTACTGCGAAATCACTGGGATTGCGCAAGCAGATTGTGCAAGCTGCGATCCGATGGTGCAGCTGGACAAGTGAGCGTCCCCAGATCCTAATTGCTAATTGGCCATGGTCCATCTGTTCGCTGGCGCTCCATTCATCTGCCATATCAGTTGCTCATTTGCATGGACTTAACACCCAATTTCAGGTTTTTACCCCCCCCGCGGCAGGACTGACGTCTGTTTTACCAGCCATTATGGGATAATTTACGGGACACACGACCACGAGATGGGTGGAGAGGGTGGCGCGGGGGGGAAATGTATTTCATATTAGTATCCTCCGCAGTTGTGTTGTTGTCAACTTAATGTCCCTTTCAGACTTGCGCGCCTTAATATCCTTTTTTCTCCAGCCTTAACACATTTAATTAACAAAGCAATTAAGCATGACAAGGCATAAGGCAAAAGCAATGAGAATGGAAATGAGAATGGGACCGAGAACGAGGCCGAGAACGAGAACGAGGGAAAAGCGAGTAAGGAAAGTCTTTTAAATTTAATTTATACTTGTATGGGTGTCCCGTCTTCCTTTGTACTCGTCCCAGGCTCGCTCTCGGCTCGGTTCCGTTTCGCTCCGTTCCGTTATTATTATAAAATAATGCGCTGGAAATAGTGTCTGTGTATGTGAGTGAAAGGACGAAGGACATGATGACATTTTTATTGCATCCCCGCCGCCCGGCATAAAACAAAGAGCCAAATTTATGCATAGCAAGGAATTTTTTAATTAAACTTCACGCACAAACGCTCTTAAGTCAAGGCCAGGAACAGTGCTGAACCTCAGCCTCTTTGGTATTTAAGCCACCAACTCCTGGCCTGTCAGCAATTCCCGAACACTTCATCGGGTTGCAGCGGGCTACAGCCGCCAAAGGTTCTTTTCGGACTCCAAGCTGGGATTGGCACTGGGACAGGGCCACAAAACGATCTGTCATATTCTGACAGCTTACAATGTGTTCGACACAGTTGGCATGAGCAGGCGCTGGCGATGGGATTGGGATTGGGATTGGGATCGGGATCGGGACCGCGGTGTTAATTAACTGTGCTCAAAAGGCATAAATCAAAAATTATGCGACGCTTCTTTCACATTTCCAGTGCTGGTTACATCTTTGGGGTCGGAATTTATTTTTTATTAAGCCAATCTCAAGTCAAGCGCAAAAGTGCAGCTCATATCATCATCGGCGGAATGCTCCGCCCGCGAAACGCCGGAAAGTGCAATCTCACTTTGGTGCCATCATCGATCACAGACACACACACATCTTGCAGGGAGGGCACGACGCAGCACATGTGCCTCGCCGAGCAGCATATACGGGGTAGGGCCCCCTTCCACAGCGGACTGCTCCCATGTGTTATAGTTTAACCCTTCTTCGCACAGCGATCAATCATAAAAAATACACAGCATATTTCATTTTCCGTTTGTTTGTTTTGCTCGAACGGGGAATACTTTTGACATTTTAAATACTGATGGCGAATAATAATGAAAATATTCAAATAATAATGGTTCTCTCCGGTGGGGGCTGCCTGACGGAAATGTTTGATCTGCACTAATCGCGACTTAACGATTAATTATCACGGGTGATGAATAGTTTCAAGAGCTGAAAAGGGGTTCTATGTGGGTTCTGCCAAGGCAATATTATGCATAAGATGCGTAACGTGGCCGCATTGGCGTGCTGCAAGCTCCATTCGAAACTGTGTCAATTGCCAGACCAGAGACCACTCACTTTCACCCATCATCAATGAAAACATTGCCTTTCCCATCATAGACGCACGCAAATCCTGATCCGCTCACAGCTCCCAGCTCCAAGCTCGCAGCCAGTGCAATTGCGGTCTCAGGCCAGCAATCAAGTGAAATATGAGTCGCGTAATTGCATGTGTGTGTGGTTGGGGCGAGCGGAGACTGAAGCGAATTAAGGCGCGGCACCGAAGAAAGACGGCGTAACCCCACCTGAGAGCCATCTCGCTGGGGTTCAGTCTACAGTTAAATCTCCGACACCGTCGGTTCAGGCTTTAAGGTCAATCAACAGCGGGCGCGGAGTGAAAGCCACGTTTAAAATTCTATTTGGCGCACAGCAGCAATTTAGCAGGAGCAGGAGAATGGAGGTGCCGGAGCAGCAGCTTGGCATGCTGATGCACTGCCTGAACGCCAGACCAGACTAACTGCTGGGTAATCGCATGCGGCGCAACTTAAGCATCGCCAGGCAACCTCATCTCATCGCGGCGTCGTGTGCCATCAATGGACTCTGACTGAGCCCCGGACTGTGGACTCCGGAGTTCCAGCCAAGAACCAAGAACCAAGGCCCGATTTATAAAGCGAGATAGGGCTGGCAGAGTTCGCTTTCGGGTCCCATCCTCCCGAGTGGAGATTGCCAAGCCAGATATGCAGCAGGATGCAAGGGAGAGGCTGCCCAGGAATAAGGTTCTATGCGGAACGGTGACGGCCGACGCCGAAAGATGCCGCAGCACATGTGTCTCTGCATTGGCATCTTCTTTTGCTTTCCTTTCGCCTTCTCCCCAACACTATCACTATTTGTTACTCTCGGCTCCACCTCTCCTCGCAGAGCTTGGCATGCGTCGCATATATCACAACTCCCAACTACCGACCATCAACCTCCCTTGCTCACACCGAGCTTGTGGTTTTCGTGAGCTGCATGAGGATTGGGGATTGTGGACTGGGGACTGGGGACTGGGGACCGGGAATTAGGGAGGGACCTCGGGTGGGTGGAATGGTCGGAACGCTGACGATGATGATGCCTCTGATCCCCATGTGCAGTTTTTGTGTTAGCTGGCACAACATCAAGGTTAATGGCTGGGAAGAGAGCAGCGGTCGGGCAGGCTGCATTGGAGTTGTGCCTCCGCTCTGCTCCTGGCCGGCTTTGGTTGGGAAATGTACACCGCTTTACCGTTCTGCTAAACATTTAAGCTGCTCATTTCCTAGGAAATCAACGAAATGGGCACAGCTACAGCTTCAGGTTTGGGTTACAGCTCACCAGCTCCTGCTCCGGCCCAGCTCCATCTCCAGCTTCAGCACCATAGCCTTCCGCTGTCCCATGTCCATTCATTCGGATGGCTATTTTTGGGCTAATGATGCTCTCTGGCCATGCTGCAGCATCGAGAACCCAAGGCATCGGCGGCATAGACGGCTAAAGCCACTCGATGTCCATCATTCATTTGGCTTCGATGTACGAACCATGTTTATGTTTATTGACTGTTATGGACATGAGTCACAGTTAGACGACGACGACGACTACGACGACGAACGATGGACGATGGACGTTGCGATTTTAGCGGAAGTGTTACAATGAGATATTACGAGAGGAGTAGCCAAGGGGACTGACACATAAGATGACACAGTGTGCGAGGAGAGGGACCAGCCCAGGTCTGGTCTGCAGGTTAAGGTTGTCCGTTGCCCATTACCAGTCGCATCCCATCCCATCCCATCCCGTCCATGGGCGCTGTCAGTGTCAGTTGCCGTGAGTGGGGCCCAGAGTGTGCGTCGCAGACCCCGGTTATTTGCTTAAGTGCAAATATGAGCAACTATTTGCTAAATGACAGTTATTGCTGATTAGCTGTCAGACATTTTGACAGCATGAAGAATGATTCGCAATTTTCGTTCGACTGCGAGGCGAGGCCCAGCCAGGTTCGGGCCTGGTCTTGCAGTTAATGATGTAGCATATGGTTAATTAGAACATTAGCCTCCGCCTGGTCAGCCTGACCAGCTTGGCCGGCCAGCCAGCCGGTAGTAAGAGCCAGTTTAAATCATTAGCAGAGCCCGGTTGGCTGTCAAAATCCCCGGCTGCCGGTTTGGATAATGGTTAATGGATAGACGAAATTGGGTGGGTGATATATGGAGCCCGAGTGCGGGTTAAGTGAGTGCTTTCGCTCTGCCTTTAGCTCCCACGGAGTGCAGTTGGCTCTAGCACCTGGGCCGGTCTGGCTGAAGCACTACGGTTGGGCGATCTGGCCAAAAACAGAGCTGAAAATTACGCATGCCTAAATGGCAATACACAAATTATGAGCACTAAAAAGCTATCGCTTTGCGGCCCAAAGGCGCAGGCCCGTACCTGCATCGATGCCAGTCAGGACGGTCTAGAGCCGAATGTGGCCAAAAGCGGCTCGCAGAAAGCCTTCACGGAGCACGGGCCGGTGCATATGCTCCTTCTTCTTGGCTATTTCGCCTTATAAGGTCGCGCACATAAATAAGCGCAGCAAAATGTATTGCGATCTGCGGCTGGGACTGCATCGACTCTGAATTTGAGTTTAACTCTGAGCCAGAGCCAGAGCCAGAGCCCGAGGTCTGGAGTCTGGAGTCTGGAGCCTGAACTTGGGCATCGGCATGCGGCATCTTGACAAGAGAAGCTGCTGTGGGCTATCGCCGTGCTCCAATGGGCAATGGCCCCGGCAACTTGCATCGAGTACCATCAACAATTTCAACAATCAACTGATGGGAAAAGGAAATGAAAAGTCAACATAGGGCACACAATGCGCACAATGCACGAGAGGCGGATGAGTCCAGAACGAATCGAGTCCAAAGCCGGAGCTGGTATTAGCTGACCGCAGCGACTGGGCCTCAACCCCGGAGTCAGCTCAATTGGAGGCTCAACGAGCGGTAGTTGAAACGAAAATTACTTCGACCGGCGCGCCGGATTAGAGGAAACCCAAAGCCCTGGCTGATGACTTCCACTAGAGGGAGGCCCCCAGTGGCGCATCATCGAGCCATTTGAAATGTGATGGAGAGCTAGAATTAATACCCAGATGCTGTGAAACGGCTTTGCATTTAAGATCCTTCACTATGAGGCGGCCCCACTTTCTCCGGCAGTAACCAATCGACGTTTTGTTCCGACCCATTACTCTTCGGCCATCTATCAATCTCTCTGAGCCCACATCTCTTTCCGAGAGCCAAGCATACTACTGGCAGTATCTGCTTCGATCCGATCTGTGTACACTGCACTCTCTGCGATCGGGGCTGCATATTTTGTCTACTGCGTGATTCGCCTTCTTTGGGATCTTCGAGGGCATCTTCGACGATCGTTCGATTTTGCGGCGCGCTATTAAATTGTAAATTGCTCGGGCAGCGCTGCTGCTGCTGCGGCAAACGTGTCTGAATGCCACATCGTAGCGAGGCACCGAAGCCGCGAAGCCCCGCAGCCGGCTTTCCCTCGATCGTGAGTCGTGGGTAATTTGCTGGCCCAACCCGACTCCAGTCCGACCACTTTTGCTGCTGCGCATGCGCGTGGTGCACTTTGGTTTTTTGTGTGGTTTTTGCCGATTGCCGTGGCTGCCCCTGCTGCCTCTGCTGCTCCCCCTCCCCGGACTAATCAATTTCTTCTTTTCATTGCCCTCCGCATCCATTTCTGTCTCTCTTTTGCTGCGGTTTATCAACGCTTTATTACACTGACGTTTTGTCAATTTGATTGCCATTGATTTGGCTGCTTTTCCAGCTCCCTTCGAGACCTTGAACTGTCTCCTCACTGTCACCGCGGCGACTGTTTACTGTGGTAATGGTAATGGCTCGGCTCGGACTCGGACTCTTAATTGCTTCCCGCTAACGAGGTACGAGCCGGCACTTTCGGTTTTTGCCTCCAACTATTTCACTTTCGCAAAGGCAGTGCTTGACTTTTATGCAATCGATTGTTATGATTTCATTTTTTGGGTTTTTCTTTCGTTTTGCTGGTGGCTGGTGGCCGGCTATCGAAATTGTTTCGTATGCTGTAAATTGATTTTGTTTGCCGCATTGTTGGTGTTGGCAGGCAGCTGGAGATTGCAAACTGGAATTGGATTTTGATTTGGAAATGAAAATGGAATTGCTGGCCCGGGCGTAGCTTGGAGCCTTTTGTGTATGCATCCCAGCGGAGCCGTCGGCGGGCGGTTCACACGCTCTCATCAGAGGTTCTTCAACCCAAAACTCGCCCGCGATGATGCCTTGGCTCCGATAACCCAAATGACAACTTCATTTCCAACCCATTCGATGTCCATTTCCATGCCCATCTTGATCCCGTTCCCTGCTCACATTTCATGGCCCTCGGTCGGTCACTTGTCGTGGCCATCACCACCGTCATCATCATCATACCCATCATCATCATCGCCATTAGGGCGAGCAGCAATCGAAGAAACCATCGAAAGCATGTCCAATGCTCTACCTGTCCCAGCCGAAGAGTGTCAGCGAATTGACAACTTTATTGCCTCTAAATTTGGTTAATGACCGCGATCAACTCCGGCCAGCCGAAATTCTTGTCAACATATCGAGGGCCATTAACAAAAATAATGTCAAAAGTCTTTAATTGTTTCCAAGTGGCTGCCCCTCTCGGTTTTCCGCCCACTGCCTCCTCACCGCTGACCTGCCCAGCCCCGTCCGTCTGCGTGGGCTGCACAGACGCCTTTGCTGATTTATTTAAATTATAAACAAAAAGGCCACAAATCGACGGAGCGAGCAGGGGCCCCGAGCTAAAGACCCGGGGCCTTTGAAATGC
Organism: Drosophila tsacasi; assembly: GCA_018904565.1. Classification (NCBI taxonomy): domain Eukaryota; kingdom Metazoa; phylum Arthropoda; class Insecta; order Diptera; family Drosophilidae; genus Drosophila; species Drosophila tsacasi. The sequence continues at coordinate 8,590 of JAEIHY010007782.1, read as the reverse complement.
GCCGCCATAAAATTATTGCTCTTGGCATGGACAGTTGCCACATGTGAGTGCCCCACGCCACACTGCTCGCTCCGCTGATTAATATCTCGCAGATTTTTTGGACTCTTGACGGATTATTCCAAACTCAGTCGTCGCTCTCGCACACTCTGGCGCTGTGATTTGTTCCACAAACGCCAAAGAGCAGAACAAACAAATAAAAATCAGCATTTTGCGCATTTCCTTGGACGAGTAGACGCGGTTTTCGGGGTGTTTCTGGTGTTTATTTTGTTCTCGGTCGGTTTTATGGCTTGCTTAAGTGCGCTGCCGCAGATTGATTGAGTTATTTGCAGACCGGGATCCAAATATAATTTGTGGACTCCGATTTCGACGGCGATAGCCATCTCTATGCGAATATTTCGGTTCTGCGAAGTGGCGCAAAATGGTCGCTGGGCCACCATCTTCGATGATAGCTCTCTGCGTTCGTGGCTAATCAAGTTATCTATGCGTCGGCTCATTTTCATTAGATTCGATTAGAGAGTGTCTGGGTCGCGTTTATGAGGATTAATGACTCAAGTGGGCATAAATTTGCCCGGGCCCGGGCCCAAGCCATTTCCCATTTCCCGGCTAGCGCAGCAGTTGCCACATCAATTTAATTTCCATTTAAAAGGAGAAGCTGCTAGCACTCCAAGCCGATCCATGAGTGGTCTCTGTTTGCCCCACCAAATGATTAATTAGTCTATCTCCACCCGGGGCTATCTGTGTCTCTGTCGCTTGTGTGGTTGCGGATTCCATCTGATGGTTTAATAATAAGACAAAATTGTCTATTGTGCAAAGAGTTTGAGCTCGCTGATGGCCCGAAAGAGATGGGTTCAAAAGCCAAACTAAATCATATTTTGTTCGGGCCAGATGGAGTCGCACAAGCCGAGGTGGTGGGAGTGGACCAGGGCAACAGAAATCGCTAATTGTTTGCCTTTGTTCATCTCTCTCTCTCTGTGTGTATGTGTGGAGTCACTTTCTACAATTAAACTGAGATGGTTCCTCGTCTACGCCTCGCTAATCCGCGGCTCGTTGTGGTCTATTGCAGGGTGATTACCTCACCAGTTGGTGCTTAACTATTTTTGACCTGGGATACGAAAGTGAAAGCACTCGGTGGGTGGGAAAATACGTTACAGTACAGTGCCAGATATCGAAAGAAAAATCGAGATATCGATCAGGGGTCGAGCCCCTCTCTCCCTGCCCCGGTGACTCAATGTACCGCCCATTAGCGTGCCCCAATTAAGACCTCACAGCTTATTTAGGGTTGCCAATTTTATTTAATTTCCACTCCAGCTGCCCCCGCTTCTCGCGCTTTCCCAGAGCCAAAGACCGTCGTCAAACATTTGCACGTAAATTGTCAAGAAAAAAGAAGTAGAATAAATATTGACATTGCGTTGTAATAACGCAGCATTAACAGCGCAAGGAAAACCCAAAATGGCGGCTAACGACGGAAATGAAAAGGCAAAGCCCAGCAAGAAGGAGAGCGAAATAAGAACGGAAACAGGAGCAGGACCGGGACCGGGACCAAGACCACTCAGCCAGGCCGAAAGCTTAATAATGTAAATTTCGCTCTAAGCTATTTCCAAAGACTAATGGTGCGTTTAGTATGGGGCACAGCAACCCCTGAAAAAATCACATTGCTAAGACGGGCCCGAGGAAGAAGAAAACTTTCCCTCACACACGTGTCAAGGTGGAGCCGAGGAAATCGTCATAAGGCAACCGCAAGTTTGCGTGTAACGCAGCCCCCTCCTCCTCCTCAATCTCCGCCACCTCGATTACCTCCTCTTTATTGTTATTAAACGCTTAAGATTATGCGGAGAAGCTAACGAGAAAACCTGAAGCAGTTCGAAGGCAGAAGAAGTTCGAGAGGGAAAATGCATCTGACATATGGACAATAATAGCAGGCAGGAATACTTCGATTTATTCTGATGTCAGATCTTTAATTCTTATAGTAATAATGATCAAGCTAATAAATAAATGTATTATTAGGTTTATATTCATTGTATTGAAGTGCTATTGATATATTGTCAGTCCGGAGTTGGCAACGATTAGATATCTGAGGGTGTTTTCCGGATGCCCTGGTTCACGGAATCTCCAGCTGTGCGTCCCACCACCGTTTGTCTTTCTTTTTTTATTAAAAATAAAAATAATCGGCGGTCACACGCCCTCAAATACGCCTTTGGAGCCCTTCTTTGAGCATCTCCTTGCTTTCATCTTCATGTCATCGCATCGATTTTCCTGCGCATCTTCATTTCGCATTTTTCGTTACCTCCCTCATCAGGATGCCACTTAAGACAACTTGCAACCCCCGCTGGCAGCCCTTCCCTGGCAGGCTCTTCCTGGCTAAAATTGTTTGTTTGGGGATTTGCATGTTTTACGAAACGTTCACGCCCGCAGCCCGCAGTCCTTCACCCTTCTATTCGTTGGCTCTATGAGAAGTTAACGCATATTTATTTCTGGGTTTTTTGCACCTTTCGCTTTCTGTTTTCTTTTCCCCTGCTGGCTTTCATGCTTCAATGAAAACGTTAATAAAAGTCGGTGTTCTGTCGCCCCTTTTCCTCCGACTGTCTGTCTGTCTGTCTGTTTTCCTCTTTGTTTCCCGTTGCAGCGAGTGCCAGGAAAAGCCTTTAGCGCCTAAAATTAGGATTTCGCTCCAGAGAGAGAAAGTGGCGAGGAGTGGGCGTGGGTGTGTGTGTTTGCCGGGGCCTCGACAACTCAATCAGCTTGATTAACATTTCACTGTGCAGCCTTGGCATTCGCCTTGCATTAGCCGGCGACGTCTCAAGTGTTTGTTTTTGTCCCGCGCCCTGCGCTGGCGGGGGGAGGATGAAGTGGCTGTCGAGTGAGAGCTGAGCCTGATTTCACTTTGGCCACAATGGATTTATTGTTTGCAGAATACTGGGGAGGGCGAAAGCCCTGCTAAAAGGCTCTTTAACGGAGGAGCTTAAGCGGAGGCAAGGCGTTTGGATTGCCAAGGATTCCGCTCCGAGCTTAAATAATTTAAGGGCTGACTGAGACAGAGAAATGTGTACGTGACATGCTAAGGAATCCAGCACATCCGTTCTCTCCAAGGAAGAGATCCCGCCGAACTGAAGGAATTCGTGCTGCCTTACTCTAAGGCAAGGTCAAGATCGATAACCAAGATCGATGACGAAATCAGGTGTCAAAATAACGATTAGGAATATCAGATATATTCCCAATTCAGGGATTGGGATTTCTTGGTTAAATTGCATCGGGAAACAGTTTCTTCCGGTTCTACCCCAGAAATTCATCAGCAAACTTCGCTACCGATCACTTCAACATCCATAAACTTGTACAGTAAACCAAGGCTCAATGACCCCAGAAGGAATTGAATCAAAACCCCATCAAGACCCGAAACTGATCTCCGAACTGGGCTTCCAATTGTGAAGTTCAAGCTCATCGATCAGGGCCGGACTCAGAATCGATATTGCTTGGACAAAACTTTACAAGCAATTTGCTTAAGAGAAAAACTTCAGAAAATGCCCCGGAATTTATGGACAATGGGAGTTGTATTTAAATTTAATTTCAAACACCCCAACGGTGGTAAGGAACTCGCTTACATTTACCGTTAGCAACAGCAACAGCAACAGCAACATCAACTGAACAGAGCCCCAAAAGCAGGAGAGAAATAATAAGAACACGCGTTCCTGTGCAGACCCCGGAGTCCCGAAAACACCGAGCCCGCGGAGGGAGTCTCCCCCTATCGTGACTCCCTTCACGTGCGCTGAAATTTTAAGTGAGTTTTTCTCTGGCGACGTTGCTGCCTTTTGGCTTTTAATGACGTCGACGACGACGACGGCGACTCTGGGGCATGCTTATGCACATTTCGAGGCACACACAGAGCTCCACACACACGTGTATTTATACAGAAATTTAAATTTTAAAATAACAACCGTCTTCTTTGCTTCCCCATCATCTTTGGCCGAGGTCTTCGCTCTTCGGTCTTCGAGTTCCCTCCCCTGGCTGCTCCATTGCCGGTCCACCTTAGGGGACTGTGCGGGCAGGAAGAGGAAGTCAACGGCCGAGTGGGTGGGTCATGTCTGGTCCTCTTCTCTCCGCTGGCTGGAAGCAAAATGTCATTTTGTCACGCAGCGGACGAAACTTCATCATCGGCCCCCTGTATCTGTCCTGATCATTGTGTTTATTAAATTGCCAGTCAGAGACAGCTCTTTATTTTCATGCGACGCAACAAGATTTGCAATCTCCTCCTCCATAACTTAGTTCCTTGGCCGTGCCAAGTTTCCCGGGTGCTCCAAATGATTCCTGCTCCCATTTCCTAGACCAATTTGCATATTTTCGTGTGTTTTTGAGGGCTCACTGTACCTCCCGCACACGCACACACCTGTGTGCAGTGGCGCTTGTTATGGCCGGCCGACAAGTCAATTAGTCTGGCAAAGCCCCACAGTAAAATAAGGTACTGTAAAATATAATAAATCACGATTCCTGGTAGAGAGCGGTTGCTCGGGTTAATAAGCGCTTTCTGGGAACCGCTTTGATTTGAGTTTAGCCCGAATGCCCTACTTAGGACCCCTACTCACGTCCATGGAGGCATTCCTTATGTTCCGCAAGTAATTAAAATTTGTCCCCGGGTCCCACACCTGCCCACCTGCCGCGTGTATCGATTTCCCAATCTGTCCCCTCGTTCTTCGAGTCAATAAAGTTTTTACAGTCAAAATAAATAAATCTACTTTATTTATATTTCGCCCCACTTGAAGAACTGCTCTCGAGGGGGACGCTCGCTCGCTCGCTCGTCATAATTTGCATGTGTCTCGTATTTTTATAGCTCAAAGGCAAACACCTCCACCTTCGGGCTCCTCGGCGGAGGGGAAAGGGGGGAACTCAGAGGAAAACAGAAGAAAACAGAAGAAAGCAAATAAAATTCGACTAAAATTTGACAATATCTTTCGCTGGCTCCCCTCCGCAGTGTCTCATTTCGTTTTATATATTTATGTGGCGCTGATTTTCACACACACACCCCGCTCCCTCTTCGTTAGCCCCCTACTGATGTGTTGTCTATGTTAATTTTTATTTATCTTATTTATGTATTGGCTTCTGCACAACACACACACAGACACATATGTGCGGATCTAACAAGAGGAGCAAACAGGCCCAAGATATTTTCATATTTTCCGCACAGATCTCCCCGTTTTTTCCACTTTGTTCTGTGGCGCTTTTTGTTGTCGCATTTTATGTTGACATTCCCATTGTGGGCCTGGTGTTTTTTCGACGATGAAGATACTTGTTTATGGGTAAAAGCGATAGCGGAAAACGGGGTGGAAGTCTCTCTGGGAACGAAGCCAGCAATCTTCTCTTTCCGCAGCACACGTATCCATACATTTTACATCTTTAAGACGGGTCCATTGAGTCGATTTTCTCACGCGGCTTTTCGGGCCAACCGCAGGGCAGCCACGGAACAGAAACCCAATCAGCCACCATGCACTCCGAGCCGGGACTGACCGCAAATTTCAATTAGCATTAGGGGGCGGAGGGCGTGGGAGGCCTGCGCGATTTTTTGACACATTAATTGATGTGTCAATATTTGCATAAATCAATAAAACGACTAAAGTGACGATACGCTCGGACACACACACGGGCTGACCAGCCCGGCCCCTGCCTCCGCCGGGTAATTGTCATTTTCATTGAACAGCGCTTTGCGCTTTCCATCAATTAACACTCCGAGAACCGTGGCAGCCCCACACAACTCGGAGGCCCAAACCAGACGCTAATTATAGACCTCACACGCCGCGGAGGGGGAGCAGCCAAGAGTTCGGGCCAAATTAAATGTTTCGTTTCACTCGTGTAATTAAATTGAAGTTGTTGAACAAATTTGTACAGTAGTAGCTATAAATTTATCAGGCCTGGCAGTCCGAATCCGAGACAAAGTTGCATGTCAGCCCTAATTGTTGGCCCAGGTCGGCGGCTCCGCCAGGAAGCGGGGCAGGTGTCAGTCCACCCACACGGGCTGGCCAGCAGCTGGAACGGGCCACGTGCCGGGGCCGATGATTTATGAAAGTGGTCGTCAGACAAAGTCGCGTGGCAAGCCGAGTATTTATATGTATTTACACAATGGAAATAATAATTAGAAACTTGGGAGGCTCGCTCCTCTTCCAGTAGGGGTTCGTCCTTCCTCTGGAGTGGAAATCGAAATCGCAAAGTATTCCGACTAAATTTGGGCATTTGGGCACAGCTTGCGGGCCATTTGAGCACGTGTCCTGCACCGACTTGATGGCGGCGATGATGGGGATGCTGGAGGAATTGTCGCCTCGCCCTGACCCTGGGTTTGTGCCGCCTCTTTTCACACTTTTCACACGTAATAAACGAAGCCGTAAAGCGCTGTTCGACGATGACTTTGGCCCAGGGCCCAGGGCCCGGCGTAAAAGTTTTCCCCGATTTCCCAGCCCAGCTCTCCCGCTGCTGGCCAGTACGCACGATTTGTAGTCGTTCGTGCTGCGCCAAAGTTTCCATCTTTTATTTCGTTCGCCTTTTTTATTTTATTTTGCTCTTTCTATTTTTCGTTCGCCATGAAATATAAATAACATTTTGGGCGTTGAAAAATTTATGAAATACGCCGCAGCAGCTGACCCCGCTGCCGCACCGCGCCACCCGATCGATTTTCAGGGCCAAAACTAAAACTTCATCTAGGGGCATTTCACACTTTATTAAAGTCCCACTTCGGCGGCGGCAAAGTAAAAGTCAAAAGTTAGTTTGGCAGTTTCGGTAGTTTATGGAGCAGATTCAGCCTCAGCTCCAGCCCCAGCTTCAGCTTCAGCTGCAGGTTGGGACCGAGAACCGACTTTTATGCTAATAGATACGAATGCCCGGGACACAACTTGCGATTAGATATGGAATTTGGTTTATCTTATGACGATCTACGCGCCTGTCATTAGAGCTTGCCGTTCCAAGGACGTTGCGCTCTGGAAGTCCCATTCGGAAAAGTTCTGTTCCCCCGCAGAGCCGCCCTTCAGCTGCCTCCTGGCGCTTTGTTCAGCCAAGAAATGCAATTGTTTGGCTTGCTGCGTTTCCTTCTGTTTTTCGGGGTTTCGGGCTTTTGTTGGTCGTCTTTTTTCTACTTTGTTGCCGCAAAATGAAATTGGGGAATTTACTTTAATTTGTTTTTCGTGCCGCCGCAGCAGTTGTGCCACTGCCACAGTCCCTGCCCCCTCCTGCGCTTGCTTTTTAAAATCAATTTCATCTACTTTTCGTCTTCCTCCCCCTGGGTTCTTTTTCTGTTTTTTTTTTTTTTTTTCATTTTGTTTTGTAGTTTCGAGCAAATTCAATTTGGCATAGAACTTCATTGCTGACGTGGGGAGGAGCGGTGGCTAGTGGCCTTTGTAAGCTCGCATGTTTCAATTGCAATTTTATTTTAGCTCTGCCAGCTTGTTTTTTCCACTCAACCACAAATTGTTGCATTTGTTTGTTTGTCTGGGAAAATTCTATTAAATTTCTCATCGGTTTGCATATGTGGACGGAGGCTACAGCTGGAGCCCGAGCTCGAGCCGTAGATTGGCGCTGGGCACTACGCAGGCTGTCTATCCATCCATCTTTTTCCGGGCATCGGAGACAACGCTTCAAGGTGCGAAAACATGGCCAAGTCCTGCCCCGCACAATCCTCCTGCCGGCGCCGCCGCCCAACGGAAGTGGCCCCCGACAGGGTCTATCTTCCCCCGCCGCGGCGCCCGTTCGGTGCGTGCTTTGTTAGCACAAACAACGGGAACAAAAAATGGCTCTCCAGGTGCCATCCACAGCCACATCCAGGTGAGCGGAGTGTGCGGCAGGACGGAGGACAAACCGAGAGTTCTGCTCCGGCCTGCGCCGTCTGTCTCTCCACACGACCAAGTGTTTGGAATTTCATTAATATTTTATTACTTTTTTCTTGCTCTCTTCCTGGGGAAGCAGCCGCCTGCGCTGTGTTCTTGAATTTATTAAAAGCAAAAGCGAGGCGAATCGCTGAAAAAGTTGCCCGCTCCTTCAAGTGGTTCTAGGGATTTAAAATGCTCGAACGGAGCCCCAGATTCCCACACACACATGCACATGGGGGTTTTTTCCCAACTGCCAAGGATAAAAGTTATTACGTCCCCCACTTATTGATGACCGAACCGAAAATGAAATGAAAACAATCAAATGACAACTGTCGGGCTTGGAAGGAAAGAAAGAGTTCCATCTCAGCTGGAAAAGTTCACCCCGCAGCCAGGAAAATGTTCAACGGAGCCAAGTGCATGAAAATAGTTGGCGAAAAGTTTTCCCAACAGTCGCAGGCGAGGCGGCAGGAAGCGACAAAAGAGTTAGAGTAAATCATTGTGGGGAAAATCCAGCTGGCGGAAAGGCAGCACAAGTTTTCTGGCTCCAGAGGCTGGGGAAATCTTTTGTGCTTCTCCCATTCCCTGCTCTCGCCCTCAGCAGAGTTCTGGCTAAGGTTCTGGTGCAGCAGCACCTGACAAAGCTGCCATTGTCCAACTCCGAGCCTGGCTCCGGCTCAGCCTTGGCACACATTTTTTTTTTTTTTTTTTATTATTTTATTGTAAAAGAAAGAGTATAACGTATAAAGTATTTTACA
>JAEIHY010007773.1:0-17058 GCA_018904565.1 Drosophila tsacasi | reverse complement strand
TGTAAGACGAACTGTAGTCGCTCTGCTGGGGTGGCATTCGCTGCTTGCTGGATCCGGACGCAGAGGCGGCAGCGGGCACAAAGCTAGCTGCCAGCTTGGGCGGCGTCGTCGCGGACGAAGAGGCTGAGGCGGATGATGACTTGTTACTGCTGCGGCTCGCCGACATCGTCGTTGTCGCCGTGGCCCGCTGCTGCCTTTCCTGTTGCGTTTCATAGCCACTGCTGCTGCTCGAATTGCTGCCCGTGGAGTTGCGCTTGTCCTTGCCTCCACCGATCCCATTGCTGGCCGCGCCACTGTTACCAATTGAGGAACTGCCCCGCCGGCTGCTACTACTGCTGCTCCTCGGATGAATATGCTGCTGCTGCTGCTGGTGGTCCATTGCTGATTGATGCTGCGTTGCTGCTGCTGCCGCCGTCGAGCTCATAAACTCCTCCATGTTGTCCAGCACATTGTAGCTCAGATCACTGGTGCTGTGATCATCCAGCGGGCCAGGCTGGCGCTGCGGCGGCGTATACCGATTTCGGCTGGAGTTCATCGAGGACCCCAGCATCGACATCGAAGCGGAGCCTGAGGAGGACGAGTACGAGGTGCCCGAGGGCGGAGTGTCCTTCTTGTAGTGACTGATGCGCTGCTTCTTGGGCTGAACAGTGCTGAACATAGTCTCGTCGTACTCCAGGCTGGTGCGCTTCATGCCGCCTCCGGCACCACCAGGACCAGCTCCACCTGCACCGCCACCGCCGTTCGAGGAGGGCGGCGGCGGACTGCCCGTGTGCGTCGATGTGGGACTCTGGCCTGACGTCGAGCTACCCGCATCCGAGCTCATCGGAGGGGTCAGGTTCTGGGGCTTGCGGCGCTTCAATTGCTGCAGCTCCTGCTCGCTGAAGAACTGCCAGTTCTCGTCCACATCGTTCCACATCTGGCGACGCAGATTGTACGTGTTGTGCGACATGGTGCTGATGTCCGTGAGTATGCTGGTAATCTGGTTGCGCTCCCGATCCCGGATGCCCTCGTTCTTCAGTCGGGCAAACAGCTCGGGCTTCTTGAACGCCTTAAGGGCTAGCAAATGGATCAGGCGCTCGCGTAAGTTGCGTCTGGATACATCCGACATCTTGTTGGCGCCCGAAGACTTGTTGTTGGCACTCCTGGAGGACGAGGACGAGGTGAGACCCCCTCCTTGCTGTATTTTACTGCGCCCGTTCGCCGAGGAAGAGGAATTAATGGCTGATGCTGACGCCCCCGCCGCTGGCATTGCATCCCTCGGCGAGCTGCCGCTCAGGTTGTAGCCGTGCGAGATGCCGTTGGCAAACGTGGAGGCCAGCGAGGTGGCGGCACCACCACCACCACTGCTGATGCTGTTGCCGCTGTGGTAGCGACCGTTGACTGTTCCGCTGGCGCCCAGCGTGCTGGGATTGGGCGAACGTGAGGCATACGCGGCGGAGGAGGAGCTGGAGGAGCCGCCGCCGCCGCCGCCACCTCCCAAACCTACGCCTAGGCCATTAAATGGCGATGAACCTAACTTACGACTATGGTTGTTGTTGCTATTAAAACTATTGCTGCTGCTGCTGTTGTTCCCACTGTTGTTGCTGTTGCTGTGATGGTGAAATGCCGTCGTCGTCGTCGTCGTCGAACCAGAATTGGAGTTTGAGGAGGAGAAGGCTGAAGCTGCGGCTGAGGCGGAGAAGGCGGAGGCGGAGGTGGAGGAGGATGACACTGAGGACGTCGGCTTCTTCACCTTACGCCCAATATCCGACTGATTTGGCTTAATCTCCCGTATGCACTTGCTCTTCTCCGTCTCCTCGGCTTTGGCCATTTTTGTGCGTGTCGTGTCGTAGACATCGTCGTTCGCATGAATTCGCATTCGCAGGGTGACGGCACCGAGGACTCCCAGGTTCTGTTGCTGCTGCTGGACGCACTCCAGCGTTCCCTCCATATTGTTGATGGTGAACTCAAATCTTCGTCCACCGCCGCCGCCGCCGCCGCTGCCGTCATTGCCATTAGCATTGCCATTAGGATCCGACGTTGGTGGACGCGACGGGAAGTGAATGAAGCCGTCGTTGCCAACAAACTGGATCTTGGCCCTTTGGTTGGGCTGCAAACGCTTGGCATTGTCATCGCGCTGATACTCCTCGATCGCACGGAAGGCGGAATCGGTGAGCTTGACAATGATGTACTCCTTGCTATCATCGTTGTTGTAGCGGTGGCTCTGGGACATTCCATAGTTGCCGGTCGATAAAGCATTGGGCGGCAGGCATTTCGTTGACGCAATCGAATTGGTCATAACGTGCGCGCAGCTAGCCGCCAATTGGATCGGAATATATGTCGTCCAGTCCTCTCCTAGATCGATTCAACTTCTTGTGATCTTGCCAAGTGCTCCAGTTATTCCCGTTGCTGCGCAGCTGCTCCCCTCCTGATCTTTAAAGATTTCTGCTGATTTGGCGGCTGTGGTTTTGCCAGCTTGGAAATTGTGGAAGGTAGCGGTTCTCGGCTGGAAGGAGGGAAGGATGGAAGGATGTGTGCAGTTGGAGTTGCAAGGGGAAGCACACGTTGTGTGGAAGTCTATCGCGGAGGTGGTCCTGGTCCTGGAAGCTGCCTGGAAGTGCTCTGCTCTCCAGCGTGTGTTGTAGTTGTTGTTGTTGTTGGTTCTGTGCAAATAATGCCTGAATTTAGTATGTTGTAATCGTAAACGCGAAATGTACGTTGTTGCTAAGACGTGACACACACATGCACAGCTCTCTTTTGCTCACTCACACGCACACCCACCAACACCTGTACACTACTGTATTGTAAATTGTAAATGTCTTTTGCTTTTCTTTCGTTTTCCAAGCCGAGCTTACAACAAATACATTTTTTCGGACTTTAAATGCAGGCGGCAGGCAGTACACAGCACTCTCTTTGTATTTGTATTTCTTCACGGTTTCGAGAATTTCACTTCCGTAATTTGTAAATTTTTTTATACTTTCAAAAGTATTTACGCTCTCTCTCTACCACTGCCTCCTCTCTCGATCTCGATCTCACTGCCTCTTGCTCTCTTGTTGTTGGCACATGTATGTGTGTGTGCGCTGATTGCAAATAACACAATTTCTTTTGTTAAATAATATGGTATTTTAATTGGGTTAAGGTAGGCAGCATGTATGCTCGCTCTGTCCCTGTTTCGGATTCGCGAGAGAGAGAGAGATACGGATCGGCGGAAGGCTGTTGCTGTTGCCTTTGCCACAGCTCTTATCCGTTCCTTGTTGCTGCTTCCACTTTTTTTTATTTTATTGAAAGTGCCGCAAGCAGCAGCGACTCCTGCGCCAGGTGCCAAAGCGTTGTCTCAGTGGGTGCGTGCCTGCCTGCTCACTCACTCTCATATATAGGTATGTACAAATATTTGTATGTAAGAGAGCACCTCAGGTCAGTCGGCGGCCATAAGCAAAATCAAAGACAGCAAAAGCAAGCAATCAAATCAATGCTGCTGGCTGCTCGCACACGTCCGTGACTGCTCTCGCTCTCGCTCTGGCTCACTCTCTTGTCGATCGTGGTCGAGTGCGTTGAAGCGAGACAACTGCTGTTTTGATTGGCTTCTCCGCAATTGTTGTTGTTATTATTGTTTTTGCATCTGCTGCTTGATCATTTTTCTTTTCGCTTTTTCGCTAAAAATCATCTGAGTTTGTACGTTGATTTTGTATATATTTTACTGCTGCTTCTTTTTATATTATTTTTTGTCCACAGCTAGTATATTAGTTGCACATAGATACACATAAGTACGTTTTTGTCAATCAAAGTATGTTTTGTGTGTGCGCACACTCACACATTTAATCGTCGTTTCTTTGCACACGCACACGAAATTGTTGTTCAGTTTTCAGCACTTGAAATGTTGTTAAATTTTTGTAATATTCCTTTTTTAACCACTTTACTTTTGGTGCTTCGATTGCATTGGTATTGGGGTGCGCTCGCACACACTCGTACGCTTTACGCGTTCTTCGACTCTTTGACTTAAGACATTTTTGGATATTAGTGGAATATTTCGTTATATATATTTATTTCTTTGGCACTGGTTTTGGAATTTTGTATGTGTTAATTTTATTGTACGTTTTTTCCAAATGCAGTTTGTTTGCTGCTGTTTCTTTTGTGTGGGGGACACTTTTGCAGTGTGTCTGTCTGTGAGTCCCAAGGTATCTTAATCAACGTACAAAAGGTATCTGCTAAATGAAATCGAAACGAGTTGCTTTCAAGTGGTTGCCCGTTGCTAGCTCTTGCTCTTGTTGTTGTTGTTGCTACTGCTCTCTTTGCTCTCTGGCGTGCACTCGTTTATTACAAGTGCGAGAGCGAGATAACGTCAGTGACAAGCAGGAGACAGGCAGCGAGTGAGTGATCGTTCTCTTTTTCGGATTGCCTCGGCTCTCTTAATCTCTCGTCGCATTTGGAATGTACGTGCCTTGTATCACTTGCTGTCTTTTTCGCTGTTGTTGTTTTTGTAAGTGAGCGAGCTCAAAGAAGAAATGAAAACAAGTTTGCAATTTAATGTGCGCACTTGGCAGTCGTCGACGTCTCATTCCGTTGTTAAACTCTCTTGTAGGTTGTCTCTTCAGAGATGTGCGTGTCGAAAAAAAAGCTAAATACCTGCAGCCCTCCACGTCTAAGCATATACATTTGGACATATAGAAAAAAAAAATATACATATATAAATCGCTTACGTTATATATTTGTGAATGTGTGGGTTGGCTGGAAAAACTGCAGACGGCACTACAAGAAATAGTTGGGCTTAATAGTGTGATTAACAAGCAAACAGGCACGGGTACTTACGATTATTGTATTTCTACATAAAACCGATTTTTTCGAGCCTGTTCTTTGTTGTTCTTGCTGTTGAAACAGCTGTTTTGCCACCTGTATGCCCCCACCACGTCACACGTTATAGTTTCTGCTGGTTTTTCTCTTTATCTCGGGTCTCTTTTCCTTTCTCTCTATCCCTTTCACGCTCGTTCCGCCTTCACAACGGGGCAGCGAAAAAGTTTCCTCGGCCCAAAAAACCTAGCACAGCCACTGCAACAACAACAGGCCGCCCGTCTCAATCAGCTGTTTTCGCTCACTCGCTCGCCGAGCAGTGTTGGTTAGTGCGAGTTATCGATTGGCGGGGGTGGGTGTTTTTGCTATCGGAGGGGCAGCAATCGATAAAGGAAGCAACACCGAATTGAACTTTAAATTGGACGTTGACTTCTTGTTGACTTATATACATGTATGATGTAGCTGCTCTCAAACGTGTTGTTTTGGTTGCTACTGATGCTGCAAAATGGTGTTCAACTTTAGTATAAAATCACGTTTATGGCATTGTTGGCATACTTGGTTGGTTGATTGTTGCTTTTCTGTGTGTGTGTGTTGAATTGGTGATTTCTGCTCCGTTCTGTTCTGCGTTCTAGTTTTGACTTTTTCTCTTATAATTTTCACTTTACACTTCTGATAAAAAAAAGAAAGGAAGCACTTAAGTATTTTGTTTTGGCATTTTCCACTCTCCCATTCAAACGCGAACCGTTACTTGAGCGCTTTTTGTTTGTTTTGCGTTATGCGAGCCGCCGCGATCATACGTTTTTCCGCTCAGCTGTTTTGTGTTTACGTTACTACGTAGGATTACTCGCTCTCGCCGCTCGATGTGCTCGTTTGCACTCTCAAAGTGTCCGCACTCTCTTCCATTTAAAGCACTCTCTGAAGATGGTTCTCTTAAGATGGCTCTCTTGATAGAAAGAGAATGCTGAACTGAGAGCATGCCGCCGCATTATTCGCTCCATAATTTTTCTCCCGTTTGTTGTTTTTCTTTTTTTTTTGTTCACTTTTGACATTTTTGCATATGAAAATTTTCCGCTTTCAGGTAGATTTACCGTAGCGCTGATCTTCTAACTCGCCAAAGCGCGCGCCCCCGTGTGTGTGCGTGTGATTTTGTTTTAAGTGCTCACATTTTCGCCGTGCCTGCTTTTCAGTCTACCGTTTTTGCCAGGCTTATCTCTGTTTGTTTTTTTTTAGCTAGGAATTTGAGCCGCACACAAACACACACACACACACAATAAACAGAAGTCCGTGCGTACGTACGTACGGTAAGGTAAGCGCGGATGTATTCAACAATGAAACTACAAACATACATATATTTCCATTTCGTTTTGCCCAACTGCCGCCAGTGGGTAAAACAGTTAAGCAGTCAAGGGCGCACACCTGCCCGTGGGAGTAAGGGAGAAAGCATCATCAAGTCCATGGAATAAACGAAATGGAGGAGAGCGTAAAGATGAGAAGAAAAACCCCCGAAGACGACGACGACGAATGGAAATGATATTCGTCACCCACATTTCTTAATATCCAAAAAGTTGCCTAGAATAGAGTCACAAAAAGTCAAACTTCGCTAAGGTTAAAAAAAAAAACCTTCATTAATTATACACAGTTGTGGTCATAAAACTTAAAACTTGTTTTTAAGAGGATTTCTTTTTTAGAACATGTTTGTTCCATTAATGTCGAATTTCTGAATATCCGTAATTTAATCAACAAGTGTCATACATATTAACGATAAACTATCTGTAAAGTACACGAAATGCTGTATAAAACTGCTTGAAATGCTTTCTAAACCGCACAGAAAGGGTTGATTCGGATTAAATCAGTTAATTTTTCATCATTTGGTGTTCCCAGAATATTTTCTACAGCTACCACTAAAGTAGATTCAAATAACTGGGTGGAACCAAAAGATTCACGAAATATATAAATACTAAATGCACTTTCAAGTGCTATTTTACGCCCCTCTACTGTAAATACAGTGTCTGTGGTGTGTGCGTGTGCCTCGGTAACAACAAATTCGCAGTCAACTTTAAACAAATTAGCTGAAATTCAAACATACAAACGAATACGAACACAACCGTGCATATAGTACAAATGTATGTATAGCCATAATAATACAAACTCGCAGCCACCAAAAGAGCAATAATACAATTTCAAGTTTCGTTTTTGTTCAAATAGCATTGAGGGAAAAACGATGAGAGGCCAATGCACTGATATAAAGCATAAAGAGTGATGTGAAGAACCGGAGAGCCGAGGGAAGAGGTGGATCAGGGTCATGGGACAGGGGCAGGATAAGGAAATGCGAGGATCTCAACAACAGCTGGCCGCAGGCGTCAGGAGACGTCAACAGCCCAAGCAACCACCAAAACTAAGAAACAAAGAAAACGCCCAAAAGTAAAAGGATACGACTACAAGATACCTAGAATTTATAAGATATTTTAATATCTTGAACATATATTTTCAAGGTTAGAGCATGACAGCTAAAGATATCTTAGAAGTAAACATAAAAACTAACTAAATTTGTGTTTTATATCAAGTTTTATATCATTATATCAGTAAATCAGCCTTTGACCCTGACCCTGTACAGATAGTATTTTTGTACTCCTGACTTCCCTATTATATTTACTTTATTTAGTGGCAAGATAAGATTCTTTTGTATCTGTAATTAAACTGGACGGTTTTCGTGATTTTATTAATATAGTATAGTTCAATTAATAAATCACATCTTGAAGATATAGTTTCAATCTTAAATAACCTTCCATATATACCAAACGAAACACCCTTCTGTTATCTTCTAGGTATTACAAATGGAAACTTTTTAAAAACACAAAAAAAGGAAAAGGAAGAAAAACGTGTGCAATGGAATGCTCAAAAGAAAAGGCAAACACACACGTTCTTAGCGAGCACACACCCCTACTACCCGCTAGGTGACTATGTAAAAATGTATAATCTCACGGGGTGAAAAATAGATGACACACTCTTCTCCGCTTGTATGTAGTGTTGTTGCTTCTCTGCTCGTTTCAAATGTAGTTGTGTTTGTAGAGCGATGCAGCTGTCAGCTGTGCAGTTTTCTTTGTGCTACAGTTGTTCTTCGTAAGAGCAACAACAACAACAGCAGCAGCAGCCCAGTGATAACAATAACCAATGAGGAAGTGGGGCGCATCAAGAGCAGCAGCAACAACAAAAGCATTGCGAAGAAGACGGGCCTCTCAGACAACTACGTTTGTATATAGAAGTTATATAGACTCTTGGGAAATCTTTGCAGAAACCCCAGAGTTGCAACCCTTATGCCAGAACGATCGACCAAACGATTGATCGATAGGCAGGCTCGTGCACACGGGTGGGTTTTTGGGGATTTTATGGTAAAACTAAAAAGCCCCCCTTGAATGATTCCTGCGCACGGGCCTTGCCGAAAGGAAAATGCAAACAAAACCTTTGAACAGTAAATAAAGAGGTTCTTATCTCTGCACAATGATTGTACACAAATAACCCAAAGAGATCGCTATAAGAAAACGAATCTCTTGCAAGCAATTATTAATTTCTAGTGCTAACCAGTATCAAAAATTGTAGAGCTTTAAAAGTAAAAAGGGCAAGGTTATCTTATCAAAAAAGATTGTATTCATAATATATTAATCTTCATACAGAAGCTTTCAAATTTAAGCAGGAATCGAAACATTTTATTAAGAAAAAACATTTAATTTAAAACATTTAATTTATTTTAAGAATATAGACGTATTTAAAGAGTGCCAACTATAAAAGCTACATTTTCCAACATGCACCTACACCTACAAAATCGATGGAAAAAATTAAGGAAAACAACAAGTGTACTTGAAGTGCAACCAACTGAGAGAGAGCAATAACGGCTGCGACACTTGGCTCACTATACATACAAATATATTGCAAGTAAACGGCAAAATTAGTATATACGGCGGCGGCGGCGGTGTGCAAGTGTGTGGAGTGAATAATCAATTGCCGAAGCCGCCGCGCCGATAATGACGATGGCAAGCCGACTGGGGGGAGATTTCTGTGGGACTTGGGGACTGGGGACTCGGGACCGGGCATAGCGATTCCGGCAAACCGACGCACGCCTTATTGGTAATTACCCACACGGGAATCCCAAAATGCCATTGGACGTTGAACATGTATGGCCAAAGTAGCGAAAATATATATTTCTCGTATTGTTTTTCCCCATAGTTTCGGTGCATTTTCAATACCGGGAGAGTCTCACAACCTCTCACCCATACGCACACACATCTATTTTATATAATAAAAATGGCAATATTTTAAATTTTATCTTCAGCGCTGTGGGCTATTTATAGTCCAAAATCGACAACAACAGCAGCACAGCACCCACAACACAAATGCTCTCTCTCAGCTCAGTGCCAGCATTTATTTGCCCCGAGCGTGTGAGTCATACATCAAGTGGGAAATATTTCACGATAAAAGGAAAACAATAAATAAGAAAAGGTGCTAAATGCACACATCCAGTTCGAAAAGTTCAAGTTCCGTCTTTGCTCTGCAATAATTTGATAATTTATTTGTAAAGCACACACAATTGTGTTATAATTCTATCCGATTGTTGTTATTGAAATTATCGGATTAAACTGTTATCGAAGGCAAGGGAAGAATTTGGTATTTTTTCTGGGTAAATAAAAACTCCTACTAAAAGTGTATATATTTTATTAAACCGATATAAAGTCTAATAATAATACTTAACAAGTCAACTTGTAATAGTAACCTTTAAACGGACCAATTGTGCAATTATCTAAAAGTTAACACTGACGTAAAAAGTGAACTTAAATCGTTTTTCAGCGAAAACCAAAGTTCACTTCCATGTGGAAAAAATACTTAAGTGTTTCTAGGGTACAATTAATTAATAATAACAACACAAGCTATGAGGCACAAAGCAATTTCTCCTAAGCTTATCTGAAGGCACTGAACTCGCTGCTATAAGCATCAGTCACAAAAAATATATCGAAAGCAAATACATATAAGAGAAAAAGCCACAAAAAGTGCGTACAATGAACTTGTAGCCAGTACAAATTCTCGATTCAGAATGACCGAAGGAAAAGGAGCTCTCGCAGCTCACAGTTCGTTCAACGACCGATCATTGCATAATTCAGAGATTGGCTTTCTTAACAGCGAAAAAGTGAAACGGAAATGCGTAAAGCTCCTCGTACTGATATGTGTGAAAAAAGAGTGAAGCAATTGATTTGGAGGATCGGGAAAACATTGACCGTGAATTGGCATAAATCGAATTTCAACATATACGGGAGACGCGGACAGCAGGCGCAACCGAATAGATTAGATTAGGGGCCCGTGTGAGAGCTTATTTACGTGACAGCCTCGTTATCAGTTGGGCTGCAAGGCAACAAAAAAAACCGAAAAACTACAAAATTAACGCGCCGAAATCGCTGGATAAAGAAAGCTTTTAGCAGCTGTTGTGTTTCGAGATCCAGAAAAAAGCGTATTCAAACCAAACGCACAAAACAACTTTGAAATGTGTTTTCTACGAAGCCTGTTTTAATTAGCCCCCCGCCCCATCCATAGAATCTGGTTTTAGGTCGAGCTGATGAGCCAAGCCAATGAAAACACAAATACAACTCAACACCCCAACAATAAAAAGCAATTTAAATTTAATCAGAAAACGCGCAGAGAGGAGGATGGGGGATATGAAAAACAAAACTACCGGCACTACACACGTTTGCAGGGCTTTTTTTTATGTTGCCCACAAGAGCAGTGTAACAGGTTTGCAGAGTAATAATAGAATCCAAAAGGGGGTCTAGATCTACCAACGAACTCTTTAAAAATCAATAGTAAACAGAGAAAACGAAACACAGAAATTTGAAATCAATTTAAACTAAGTCTAAAAGTAGGCAAGTGTCCCTAAAAATCATAAAGTTAATCTTCTTAAGATTTTCTTTGAATGAAGAGAGTTCATTTTTTATTCCACTTCAAATAGTTTACTCAAACGTCTAAATTTCAGTACAAGTATTATGTAAATCAATGTATAAAACGTTGAATAATTTTGTACAAGCTCAGAAGAATACCTCCCCCCCCTTAGACCAGAAAAAGCCCCCAAAATTCTTGTTACAATCAAAAAACCCGCGTTGCTAACTGGTCTTCGTTAATCGCTTAATAAAAAACTAAGCCGCATTTGACTTGAAAAAAAATCCTACGAAGGAAAAATAAATAAATAAAACACTTTAGATGTGTGTTGAAGAGGCAGGGCACCGACGACTTAAATAAATTTCGAATAAAAAACTTGTTATATGGTTTCGTAACGACACCGCCGCCGCAAGCAGTGCGAGCGATATCTTCAGCACAAATACATATGCATACTAATCAACAAAAAGCAAAAGGCAGCAACAAACACAACACCCAAAAAGCCCGAACCAATGGAAAACCCGATACAAGAAATATATGGCCAGGTGAAGAGGTGGAGTGGGGTGGTGTGTGCTGTGCCGACTAGAAGGCTTCGCCAGTCGAGAAAGACAACACCAAGCAGAGATTCGGACTCGCAGTTGGATTCGGAATCGGATTCGATTCGACCCGAGGCAAGGCGAGAGTGAGCGGTGGCTAGTGCTCAACGGTGGCTTCGAAAACTTGTATTCCCAGATTCAGTTTGGATTTCTTCTTCTTTTTGGAGCAGCGGCGGCAAGACGAGACGAAGACAGCATGAAAAAGGTGGCTGCTGGTGGTTTCAAAAGACGACGATGACCATACCCTCTCTCCATGCAAACATAATGGAAAATTGCTAATATTAAATTGAAATTGATTTGAAATCTGATTTTTTAGGTTCAATCAGGGGGTGGTTTTGGGGGTTGTAACCCCCCATGGGTAATTTTTCCACAAACATTTGTATAAACAATACAGCAATTATTATATAAAAGTGCAAATGTGCATGATTCCTCCCTGGGTTCAGTGTTTATCAACCAAGAAGCTCATAATATAATAAATCCATATATGAAGCCTAGTTGAGATGTTCTACAAACTGATACACAAAGGATGATCACTAAATCTATGATTTATTTTTAATATTTATTCCCTTATCTATTCTAACTCTAAACTATACAATTTTAAACTATTATAAATACACTTCGTTACTGATACTTTTTGATTAAAGACCCCGCTATTTGCGAGTGTATTTAAAAGAAAAAGAAACAACAAGCAGCAGCAGTAAGCAACAGTGTTGGCAATTTGGAACTGGACTAAAAACGGACTTGAAAGAAACCAAATAACAACAATAACAATTACAACAACAACAACAATAACCACCACTGACGGAGCGAGTCGCGACGACTGCTGACTGGTATTTCCCTCTCTGGCTTGTTATGAGTCCGCTGCTGTCTGTTGTTGTATTTGCTTTTGTAGCCGTCGTTGTCTTTCATTATAAAAAATGAATATACATTTTGTATATACTATATATATTTGTACAAACATACACGGACAAACATTTAAATGTATCTGAGGCTATATCTTAAAAAAATATATATATAAGACTGAAGGTCAGTCAAATTGAGCGTACAATAAACTTTTTAATATTTCATTAAACCAATTTTACTGCTGCTTTATTGGAACTCATTAGAGGAGGTGTTGTGCACAAACATTTATAGTTCATTCAGAAAATATTTGAATGCAATCAACTATTTAAATAATTATAATTGTCATTGTTTAATTTGTTTATGGGTAATAACATCTTTTCTGGTGTAAAAAGCAACTGGAAATGCAGAGCTCTAAAAAATTAGTCATTGGTTCCTTTCACTAGCGATATTTCACCTCCCCCTCTCCACCTTTTTCTCTCTCTGTCTAACCCACTTAGTAGGTTGTTAATTGAACTTCCGCAGAATTCTCCACTTCTCTATGTCTATGCCTATTGTGTGTGGCATACAGACATACAAACACATGTTTAAAAAAAAGCTTTGGAAGCGTCAGCAATGACCATCACCTTGCCATGTCTATTTGCCGGAGTTTCCGGTGTATGTTGCCATTTTATTTGGCACAAAAAAATTAAATCCGAAGGCATTGGTTCCTAAGAAGCGCGAGCCTAATAACGAAATACACAAAAAACATTGTTTTCTATTTACTTAAATACAATTCAAAAACAATTTCTTAACTTTCATTCAAAACTAACTTCGTATTTTGTATTTGTAAAACAAAACAAACATTCTTTCATAGAATTTATCACAAAAATAAAAATATTCTTTCATAAAATATATCACAACAATAATAAGAATTACAACTAAATTATAATCCATTAATAATCAGAGATCCACTTATTCTTATTGAGGAATAATAAGAGATCTACAGTTCCCACAGATCCCAGCTCAAAAAACCGAGTGAAAAGAGTGAAGGTCACTATCGCTCACTATCGAAATCAAAAAGTCGATAGTGGCGATAGTGACAAATATTCGATATATCGGAACTATCGTGAGTGGTCGACCCAGCTCTAATTAGCAGAATTGATTACAGCTATCAAAAAAACCGAAAGCAACCAATTATGAAAAAGATAAGACTACATTTAAATCTACATTTTTTCAACCCAAAATAAGTAATCTCAAAAAACTTTTCTACACAATTTGGATTCTATAATCGAATCGGGTCTAAGACAACGATTTTGCTTATCAAAATTATTATTATAAAAATGATTTAGAGCCTTAGAAGTTTCTAAAACAAAGCTGCTATTCACAAACCCGACTTTAATATACAATCGCTTCAGCCCCGATTTATCTGTTGTGGTTTTCTTATCAAGTACACATTATTCTTAACCAACGAAATAAAAGACCACCACCGAGAGTTGTGTTAAATCAACAGAAATCAGCACTCGAGCTGCGCTTTTGTGGAGTTGCGTTGAGTTGAGTGCACACAAAACCCAAAACCCAACCCACAAATGAGCCATAAAAAAACCTCGCGCGGCGGTATGCATGTGAAAAATAAAAGATACGAAAAATTATATAAACATTATAGGTGAGCGGCGGCGGCGTGAGTATGACTAAAGCCACCGCAAGCAACAACTACATGCCATATAACTACCGTGGTCGCAAAAGCGAGAGCAGTAGCTAAGCTACAATTACAGCTACAGAGAGCACAGCGCAGTGGCAATATGTAACAACAAGTCGGAGTGGCAACGCGGCAACAACAACAACAACAAAAACGAGGGCTGGCTGTCAACTACATTTTTTTTATAGCTGTTGTTATTGTTGTTGCATTTATTGTTGTCTCTTGTGTGTTGGTAATTTTAATGTTGTTTTTTTTTTTTGTGTTTTATTTTCTTGTTTCTCAGCTACGAAACTATGCCAAAGTTAACGACGGATTACAACAATCAAAATATATATAGATGCGGTCAAGGAAATAGTTATAATAATTATCGATTTTTGTAAATATATATCTTTTTAAATCAAATAAATCAGCTTGTTTTTTAGATCAATTATAATCCTATTTACATTTGAGTTTTTTAAGCTAAAACTTTTAAGTTTTAACTTGAATTCTTGTGCTAATATTATGACCTCCGCTGTAAACCACAGACAAAGACACACACACACACACTCGCACATGCATAGAGTGGGGCGCTGCTGCTGGCAATGTCGTTGGCAACAATTATGCACCTAGTTGGCAATGCGCTGAAACTGATTGTGAGACTTCTGAGCTTATAAGCCACAGCTTCGGCTTAGCGACCAACTAATTGGCTAATTAGACAACAACGAAGCGCAAAAAGAACCGATTGGAAGCAACACAATTTCGATTACATGTGCCAATAAAAGAAGAAACGGAACGGGACGGGAATGACACAAATTCGCTGACACACATTTGGTACGCGTGTTTTCGCATGGATGTGACACAAATAGATATGCGTGCTGATGTTGTTTTTATTTAATACACTGTGTGTACACACCCAGGAAAACAGACTGGGGCTACTACCACCATAAACCTATTTTGGTGACAATTGAAGCAAACATTTCGGGCCACAAGCGGAACCCGATAACAATTACAAAACTATTGAACCAATTAAGTTGAGGCTATTAAAATAGACAACATTACTTTGTTAGCTGAAAACACAAAAACAAAGCACACGTCGAGAGAACGAGAGAGAAACAGAGAGGCCTAAGCCACAATGGCCACCGATGATGGCAAAAGGAAAACGAAATAAAAAGAAACGAGACGGAATGAAACGGCATTTGCCATATGACCATTTATGTTTTGGCTTTTTTTGCTGCGTAAACATTTCCATATGCAAATATTAATGACCTTCACTTTCACCTCCCGTGCTAAATAGCATTGAAATGCAGAAGGGTTTCTGGCCGATCAGGGTTGTCGCATACATGACAACTAAGAAGGTTCAGTAAAAAAGACGAACACAAATAATTTAGTTTGCATTTTAACAGTTTCTGCTCAGCCATATTTATATCGACATATCGGATTAAGCACATTTAAAATTACCAATATGACCATATAATATGTATCACAATGGTGAGATTTTATTTCGTTCCTCTTGGTCACACTGTCACTAAAGTGAAAAAACAAAATCCATTTCCTTTTACAAATAGTTATTATTAAATTAGACAATAATCCATATTGAATAAAAAGACCAGCTGACACATTGTAATCATCCGATATTTGTAGATTTAAAAATATTAGCAACCCTAAACATACACACCCACACTTGCATAGGCATCATCGATCAGCTGAACGACCAGTTGATAAGCTTCGATTATTTTTCACGTTCACAAGTACAGTGAATGCTTTAAAAATAAATTAAATTGTACACAATATTACGGTGGATGTGTACGTAAACACATATATTTGTATGAGGGCAACTTCCAAAAAAATACAACCAATACATATATATCAATTAAATGCGAGTGTATGTGAACACTGCTTGCAAGCTTATGTACATACTTGTGTACATTTGTATGTACGAATAATCTGAAACAAATAGCAGTAGTAGCGAAAACAGCAGCCATCGAACTGAAGCGTGGCCTTCTCTCGCTCTCGTCTCTCTCTCTCTCGCACACACAATTACTGTAAATAGGTAAATAACAAGAGACAACCAAGCAGTTGCACAAATATTAAGAAGCACCGTCTTTCTGTCTGACAGATAGGCAGCCACACAAGCTGAAGGTATTACGGTAATCAATGTCAAATGCTGCCGATTTTGTGTCTGCCACAATAGTGTTGGTGTACTCTAACTGAAAGCAATAAAAACTTTGGAAGAGCGACACACGCTCCCATAAAAAACGAGAGAGAGACAGAGAAAGAGAGAGAGCAATACGCGTCAAATGTCAAAAACGAAAAGAACTACATATGCACAAAAAACACTATCGTCCCAGTGTTGTTGTTCTACTTGAGAGAACGATTTTCAAATGAAACAAAATGAACAGTATTGAAAGCTAAAATAATATTTACATTTCTTATATTTGTGTTTCATAGTTTATGTGGATTTTAAGCTGCGAGTAAACTTTTCGAAATGCCAGCACACATACTCAGGCATACATATTAATATACGTATGTATGATTGTATGTATGTATATGGCGGATATAAAAAGGCACCACTTGTTGTTGGCATGATTGAATGCAGTGTGTGCGAGCGGGATGGCATGTTGTAGTTCGCCAAAGCAAGGTAAGATCGCCACCAATACACAAGCAAATTCAGCTCACATACACTCACTCAATATACTTTCACTTCTTGTATTGAGGTTTTATTTTTTATAAATTTATTTGTGCTTTTGTGTTGTTGCCAGATATCGTTTCTAGACAGGCTTATGAAATTTGAATAGGGACTTCTAAAGCTAAAAGGGAAATCAACCACAACGAATAGCACGTCAGCAAAATACGTCATTGTCGCACTCCCTTCCTCTTCCTTCTTTTAATTGTACTTGTGCATAAATAGTGGCACTCAAACACCCTTCTGGCTCCCTCTCTCTCTCTTTCCTTTTAGCCTTTTATGCAATGTCGCATCCATTACTCGATTGTTTACTTGAACATGACAACAAATTTAAACAAATAAATTGCGGTTTGTTTTGTTGTTTGCTATTATTTCCGTGGCGAGCCAAAATAAACACTTTCATCATCTGGTTATCACATGTAAATCATTGAAAATTGATCGCAGAACCAACCACAAACCGACAACCGGCAAATGGTGAAATCAGAGAGCAATTGCCAAGAACTTGTATGCAGACGTCACAATAGAGAGAAAAGTATATTTATACATACCCAGCAGACAATGAGCGGACAAAATGCGGATGTATCCGAAAAATGTCCGATAAAGAT
>JAEIHY010007759.1:0-16973 GCA_018904565.1 Drosophila tsacasi | reverse complement strand
TGAGGTTAGGAAAAATATCACCAAATGAAATATTTGAATTTTAATAAAAAGAAGAAAAGAAGCGAACAACCCGTAGTAGAATCCTTAACCGGAGGTTAAGAAAAATATCACCAGATGAAATATTTGAATATTTAAAACAAGAAAAGAAGCTAATTTCGACACACCGAAGTTTGTATACCCTTCACCTTATTATTAGAGCATTATAATTTAATCCAATTAACAGGAATTATATAAATCATTTATTCATATCCTAAAAATTCGCTTTTATAGGCTCAGAAATGACTCCTTGACATTGTTCTGTGCTTCTGACTGATATTACAATAACCCCAAAAGGAGGTAACCCCCATTTTGTCTTTTGCAAAGTATCCAATAAAGTAATAATAGCAAGAGAAACATATAAAAACCAATAACCAGAGGTTAAGAAACCTTTGATTAGTGGAAGGATGAGCCTGTCTTCTCTGTCCGGATATCGTTAGGCTGAGATTGAGCTTGCTATTAGGTTCAAAATACTCTAAACTAGACACTTTCATCACCTAGATTTGTTCTGTGTGTCCAAGAAATTAAAGCGCTATCTGCACTAAAAATATAAAGCAACAAGCGAATAGCAAACAAGCTGGAAAAAAGGTGACCGGCGACCGACGACCGGCGACCAGCGACCAGCGACTGGCGAGTGCCAGTTTTCCCTTGAGAAGCGGAGTAGCGCCGCTGGTTTGCTTTTTAATTATATTACCCCCGTACGGGCACGGATACGGGTTACGGGTTACGGACCCCGGGCCACGTTCTGCGGGTTATAGTGCTCTTCGGGCCTTCTTCTCACCCCTCCGCTGTTGTTTGCTCGCTTGTTTGTCGTACGTGTTTGCATTTGCCATTGTAATTAATGTTTTGTTTGGTCGTCGCCCATTTCTATTTTCTGCCCATGATGTTCTTCTCCTTTTGCTGCCCGACTAATTGCCGCCTCCACTAATTACAGATCCGACGATACCAGCCCAGGCCCAGGCACAGGCACAGGCACAGGTGAGCCGCCCGACGCCGCCGCCACATACAACGACGCAGTGCGTCGGATAAGGAGCGCCCAGAGCTGCGAGCAGCTGCGCCAGCTAGTCCAGCGTCAGCTACAGCGGCACCGCTTGCCGTGGCGGAGCAACAGCAACAGCAGCGGCGGCTGCAACAACGATGATGAGGCCCTGGCCCCCGAGCTCGGAGGAAGCCAAAGCAGCGACTGTGGCCGTGTCGATTATAAGCTAAATATTCATAAGAGCAGCGCGGAAAGCCCACAACGGCGTCTGCCAGAAGTGCAGGTGGACTTCTACGCTTATCTGCAGCTGGCCAGCGGCTATTACGAGCGCGGCTTGCAGGCCGACCTCAAGTATCTGCAATCGATTGGCCAGCAACAGCGGCACAAGCAGCAGAAGCAGCAACAGAAACAGCAGCAGCAGCAGCACCAGCAGCAGCGTTGGGGTAATGCAATAAAGCCATTGGACGAGGACGTCTCCCTCGTCTCGCAACGCAGCGAGAGTCCCGCACAGCGGCTGAACGGGCGACTGGTGACGCTGCTCAAGAGTTTGCGGCGCAAGGCAGCGAGTCAAAAGCGAGGAGGTCATCCCGAAATCAGGGTGAACATAAGGTCAGTCAAGCGGGAGCAGCAGCAGGAACAGGAGCAGCAGGAGGAGGAGGAGGATCAAGACACGGAGGCAGAGGAGGAGGAGGAGCTGGAGGAGCCAAGTAGCATGTGCGATTACTATGCCCCAGCAGCAGCAGCTACAACAGAAGCAGCCGGAAGCCTAGAGGGCCCCTCAAGAGCCAGTGTAGCCAGCGTGGCCGCCACAGCTGCTCACCAGCGACGTCTCTACGAGATTATTGACAACCTGAGCCACCTGAGCATTGCTGGCGACACAACAGCAGCAGGCATTGGCGGAGGCGGAGGAGGAGGCGGCGGCGGCGGAGGAACAGGCAGCCGAAGACAGCAGCATCTCCAGCTGACGCTGCCACAGATCACGCTCACCGACTGCTCGACGACGGCCCAACAGGTGGCCTTGTATAGCAACAGCATCGTCACCCTGCAGACGATGCCCCACAACAATCGCGAGGCGAGAGCCAAGCCGAGCCTCGACCTGCGAGCCACGTAGAATCAGCAGAGCAATCGAAGCACACAAATTGAATCGAATAGAGAGTCGCATTGAAGCGTTTTGAATCGTTTTGAATCGAATTGAATCGAACAAGCGGCAGCGATAGCGCGCGGCCCAAGCTCAGAGCTGAGAGCACGCAGAACGGCGACGATTTGAAAGGCGCGAGCACGTCAGCGGAAAGCGGAAATCGGACTAAAGAAGCGTAGATATCCAAAAACCAAACACTAAACAAATAAATAAATAGATAAATAGCGAAATAGCGAATTAGCGAAGCTAGCGCTCTCGAACAATGGTTGTAGTTGTTGCCGCTGCCGACGTCGACGTTGAAAACAGAAGCAGCAGCAGCAGCGGGAGCGGCAGCCGGACCGTGAACGGGATCGGATTCGGGAACGAGAACGACGAGGCAGCATTAAGGCCGGCCAGCGCCACCGGCACACAACAAGCAACGGTTGCCAATAACAATCATACTGATAAGGAGGAGAGCACAACGACTGTCCAGCAGAAGGAGAAGGAAGAGAAGCAGCAGACGGAGAAGGAGAAGGAGGAGGAGGAGGAGCAGGACAAGGCAGCAGCAGACAACAACAATACCAGCCACAGCAGCGACATCTTTGTCAACATTGCCAATAACAATACCCACACTGCTAGCATGACGGATGCGGCGGCCAAAGGCAACGGCAGCGATGCCGTCAAAGCCTCAGCAGCAGCCACAGCAGCAGCAACCAACACATCGGTTTCGGGCGCGCCAGTGGCCGTGCCCACCAAAAGCGCCGTCAGTCAACGGAATGTGGACATCAAGATCGAGAAGACCAGCAACATGGAGGCGGCCACACAGCAGCTGACCAAGAAGGTCCTCAAGCTGGATTTGGGCGGCAAAAATCTGGACGAATACTCCCTCAAGTCGCCCAAATCGCCCATAGCTGGTGAGTTACAGAGGGGAGGCAAAATGTAGCATTTTTTATGTTTCTTGAGCGAGCTTTTTTGTAAAATCTTGTTGATTTTAAATGATTTAATGACCAGGAATCTCTGCAGAGCTTAGGGTTTATTTCTGGAGATGTTAATATCAGGCTGAAGGCTTAAACCATTTCTTTCTCTCTTTAGTTTCCTTCCTAAGAATCTTAGGGTTTCTTTGTAAAGTTTTAGACACCAGAAGAGTTCTTTAGCTAAACCTCTAGTGATTTCTATAACATATTTCTATCTATATATTGCTTCAAATATACAAATTCCTTTCTATATTCTTCCTATTCCCATTAATGCTTAATTCCTATATAAATTTCTGTAGACTTAACAGTGTCTTTGGTTTTGATATTCAAAGCATTTAAATTAAATTGAAAAACGGAATACATTAGGGAATCTTTGTAAAGTTTTAAACACCAGAAGAGTTCTTTAGCTGAACCTCTAGTGATTTCTATAACATATTTCTATATATATATAATGTTTCAGTTACAAAAATTCCTTTCTATATTCTTTCAATCCCAATTAATGCTTAATTCCCATATACATTTCTGTAGAATTGACAGTGCCTTTGGTTTTGATTTTAAATTGAATTGAAAGTACGGAATACATTAGGGAATCTTTGTAAGTTTTTGACACGAGAAGAGTTCTTTAGCTAAACTTCTAATGATTTCTATAGCATATTTCTACCTATATATTGATAGTGTCTTTGGTTTTGATTTTTAAACCTTTTAAATTAAATTGAAAAACGGAATACATGAGGAAATCTTTGTAAAGTTTTAGACCCTAGAAAAGTTCTTTAGCTAAACCTCTAGTGATTTCTACAACATATTTCTACCTATTTAAAGTTTCAAATATACAAATTCCTTTCTATATTCTTCCAATCCCAATTAATGCTTAATTCCCATATAAATTTCTGTAGAATGGACTTTGGTTTTGATTTTCTAACCGTTTAAATTAAATTGAAAAACGGAATACAATGTATGTGTATATAATATCATTGAACTCATCATTGAGAAGGCGCCTCAATTGGCGGGCTGGCAAATTCCATTACGGCTTTCAACGGGCTTAATTAGTTTGGCCTGGAAAATACGAAAATAAATAGAGAAAAACACCATTTGGCGTCAATTTCAGCGCGGAAACAAGTAGAAAAAACTAGATTCGAGAGGTAAATGAAGGGAAAATATAGCTGATTTCAACTGATTTCAATGAAAAATGTATTTCTAAGGGGAATTCTTTGCACAAAAAACTCCTTAAAGGAGATTTTCCCAACTCGCTTCTTCGTGATTATTTTAGCCTAAGAAATGTATACAATTAATGGGTTTTTCTTTGCTTAATTTCTTGGGAATTTCAAGGAAATGTGATGTATAAAAATCTATAGAAATTCATTGAAAAGCTTAGGTAGAAGCGGATTGGTTGGTTTCGTAGCAAACATATTATTTCTATAGCTTAGTTTTGTCCCTCTTTCTGTGATTTGATTCCCCGAATTTCCTCGCCGAGACCTGTGACTTATCAGGAGCAACGCAACGCAACGCGATCGGATCGCTCTTGGCCTCTTTTGTTTACTCATTTCCATATTCATTCGTTTAATGTTTGCGCCAGCAATCTGACCTTGCGTCCGGATTGTTGCCTTCTTATCGCTATATATTTTGTATTTATTATTTATTATTTATTATTACTAATTCGGATCTCTCTCTCTCTCTTTCCCCCCCTTTCGTCGTATTCACAGCACGTTTGCCGCATCAAACATCGCTGACGTCGTCGGTGGACGTGGAGGACCGGAAGACATTACGAGAGGCCTTATACCAGGGTATATTCCACCGACATCGCCGCACCATCTTTGCCGTGGGCAGCTTCCTGCGGATGCTACGCAGCCGCAATTCGCAGTACAACACGATACGCAGCTCGTCGGAGGGCGAGGATATCGATGAGGTTAGATAAGACCTATGTAAGACCCACCCAATGTATGATCCCACGCACATTCCGCACATCTCCACCAGCAGAAGCAGCAGCAACAGCAGCAGCTGGAGCAGCTAGAGCAGCAGCAGCAGCAGCTAGAGGATCATCTTCATGAGCCTGACCAGCCTCTGACCCTGCCACAAGAACAAGAAGTAGCCACCACATCGCCATCAACATCATCCGGACAGCAGCGACAATCGGAATCGTTTTAGAAGGCCTTGCTGCTTGCTTTCAGTTTGAATTTGAATTTGAATTCCACACGACATTCGCGTATTATTAACTGCTATTTTACGATTACCATTACCACATAATACTGTTTTTTTTTTGTAACTACACAGAATTTGCATAGTTTAACGCTTTCTCATAACCAGTGTTTAAAAAACTGCAGTCGAATTAGCAAAAGTCTCCTTTTTTTTTTGCTTTTCACAACTTGGATTGCGAGTGACTTACAAAAAAGTAAATAAAGTAAGTAAAATGGCGACTTTTGACGACTTCAGAAGTTTAATTTTTTGTAAAGCGCTAACTTACTTTTACCACAAAAGCAAAGCAGAAAGCAAAAAACGAAATACTTCAACTGCAGCTGATTTTTGACTTACTTCGACTGCAAGTTCTGATTTTTTCAGAAGCAAAAGCAAAATCCATGTGAAATGAAACGAACTTTAGTTTTTTAAACACTGCTCATAACCACCCTTGTACAGTCAGAGGAGTCACTCACAAACTCCCACAGAGGCGGATGTATGATTTTGCAAGCTAGTTTTGTAGAGAAAGTAAACATGGACCTGTTGCTTATACATTTCCGAATAGAAAGTGATAGAGGGCTTCAGAAAATGAGCATAAAATGTGGTTAGTACATTTTACCTGCTACCCATGCAACGTGCAACCATGAGACTAGCCACCACCAACTGTTGTGTTAGCCCGTAGAGAGCCATATTAGTTCCGTAAAAATAGTACCCGGCAGTGCGATCGATCGATCGATGGCCTGCGCATCCTACTCTCTGCTGCTTCATCACGTTCTTGGTTTTGAAGCAGATGATCGCCTTATCTTAACTGCAAGCCACTTAGGCTAAAGCTAGAGCTAAAACTAAGCCCAAAACTAATGTCTAACTGAGAGCCCAAGCTGAACTTGAACACTCCTTAACTTAACTTGACCAGAACCAGAAGCAGACTTGATTGTATTTTTGAACTCAGCACTCTTCGGTTTGTGTCCGTCTGTTGCTTACCTTCAGAAGAGCTCCAACTTCTTGCAGCTCTGCTTGACTTAAACTTGGAGTTGAACTTAAACTTGCAAAGTGATTATAGATTTAATTGTTCAGCGAACTTTAGTAACTATATTCCAACGTTTAGAGTGTTTTTTTTTTTGTATTTATAGATTCACAATCATTTCAGTAATTGAGTAATTAAGAGAGCTTAAGATCACTTAATCAAGTGCTTAAAAAAAAGGCATCAGTAATGTAAGAGAGCTTAGCCATTCCATACCTTAATTGCATTTAAACCCTTTACCAAGGAGCTGTGCTGGGTATCAAAATAGTCGACTTAAGGCTCGATTATATGTAGTTTTTATTTCCCCTTTTTTTTTATTATACTACGATTGATTACTACGATTTATTCCATTTTTTAAGCATGTATATGTCACATTTTTCATTGCAAAGGGAACAAAAACTTATAAAGCAGCGAACGAGGAGTAGAAATGTGTTTTTTAAACGATGAACAAGTTGATATATTGCGCCTAGACCTAATATATATACATATATATATTGCTATATATGTAGCCACTGTGTACCACTGCTATATATATATTTATAGATATATATGGCTAGTGTATATGGTTATAGTTATAGAACATACACACACGATTGTTGTTGTCCCCCCAAATATATTATATTAAATATATATAAACATGTTAAATGTAATTAACTTTGATTTGCAAACCCCAAGACCCACATTAAATAGTGTAAACATTAAACATTAACTATATATATATACAACATATATATTTTAGAGAAGTTTCCGTTGGTTTGTTTCGTTCGGTAGAGTTTAGAGTTGTTTAAAAAAAAAAGAAGACATTTTGTACAGAAAGACAGACACAGACATTGCGACGCGTCACAACAACACACAAAAAAGACAGAGGAACAATATGTATTTGCTATAAACTATAAACTGTTTCGAGCGTAGTCACTCTACCAACCATTACTCCCGATTTGATTTTTGGATTTTTGAAAACAATAAAACCCCCTGAAATGCTATATAACTCTCGGCTTTCTCTCACTTATCTCTGCATTCTTTCAGTTCCTCAAGAGGCGTGGCTCGAAGCTACTGCGTTTCCCCCACCTCTTCGATCGTTGATGCCAGCGGAGAGTTAAGATCGAAGAAATATATTTATATTAATTATAATTAGCCAAATCTGGGCCAGAGGTAGGTAAAGTTGAAGGCTGGTGTGGTAGGTAAAGGTGTCCAAAACTGTGGCAAGGCTGGTGGATTACCGGCGCCCAGGCTAGTTATGACCTCCTGGGAAAGAAAAGATATATACCAAAGGGGTTTTTTAAATAAATTCGAGGCCTATAAAATAATAAAATATATCTAAAACAATATATAAATACTTGGATTACTTTCGTATTTGTATTTAACATTCCCCCGAACTATGTCCCTACAGTTTTTAGTTATAAACAACACATAGTTTTATAAGATATTTTTGTTTTTAGTTAAAAACAACAGATAGTTAGATAAGATATTTTTGTGGGAAAATTAAAGCTTAAAAATATAATTACTAAGGTAAAAAAACATTAATTTAAATCCGAAAAACTGTTCTGAGTTAGTTTTTGGCTAATAAATCTGCATACTAAATTGCTATTTATTTTAAAAGAATTTTTTGTTTAAATTTTATTTTTGAATTTTAACAATTTAACCGCCTAAAAATTTTGTCAAAATTTTAAAACTTTTTTCTTCTATCAGATACGGCTAAATCGACTCGTCTATCGATGCTGATCAAGAATATATTTACTTTATAGGGTCGGAAATGTCTCCTTCAAACTTGCAAACTTCTTACTTAAATTATAATAACTATAATTTGTATAATTAATTAAAAGTAATAATGGATGGAATTTACATTGATATAAAAAATAAGAAGAGGGATTGGAATCCTAATATGAAGCTTGGAGCCTCTTAAAGTAAAGAAGTAAAGCAAAACGAAATAAAAGTATAAGGAAATAATTATTGTTATGAGTTTTGTAATATTTAATCCCTCTGACAACGTGTAGGGTTTGTTCTTGTAACCATTTAAGAGCGCGCTTTGTGTAGGTTTTACTTTCGATTTAAAGACTTGGCATACAAAATGACTAAATAAATACTAGACTAAAACTAAAACTAAAACTGCACCATAAAACTATTCCCCAATGGTTCCTTTACACTCACCTGCGGTGGAGGCGCGGCCACCACATAGGTGCCCTCATCGACGGCCTTTTGAATGGTGGCTCGCCAGGCGGCCACCTCCCGCAGGTTCTGCTGGGTGACCTGCACCTTGGGGGCCGCCTTGGACTTCGGCAAGCTGGGTCCCATCAGCCAGGTGGGTGTAATAACCTGACGACGGCGCAGCGCCGCCTGAGGAACGGCAGCACAGAACCAGAGCCTGGCGACGAGGCAGAAGACGAGGAACGATGGCCAGTGCATGGCGCTGTCTGCTTAACAAGTGTCGCGAGTTCCGAACCCAAAACTATAGCTAAACCCAGACTGGCAGAGTCAGCAGAGTCT
The DNA here is from genome assembly GCA_018904565.1 of Drosophila tsacasi. Lineage (NCBI taxonomy): Eukaryota > Metazoa > Arthropoda > Insecta > Diptera > Drosophilidae > Drosophila > Drosophila tsacasi. The sequence continues at coordinate 8,193 of JAEIHY010007759.1, read as the reverse complement.
GAAGCTGACCTCAGTCAAGACGCGATTTCGTTTGAGAATTTTGTTTATTATTTTATATATTTTTCTTTGTTTTTTTGTTGGCAGACTTTTTACACTTGTATCTCTCTGGCTCCAAGGTTCTTCTTCGGGGGTACAAAACGCATTTAAATTCAAGGGAATATTAAAAACAAAAAAAAAGAAAAGAACAAAAACAAAGAAGAAAACTTAGATCTAGGGATTTGCTTCCTCCCCGGCGGCGGGCACATCCTCCGGCTCGTCCTTGATATGCACGTCGTCGTCCTCCTGATCCTCCTTGCTGTTCTCGTGCAGCAAAACATATTCGCGCGAGCTGAAGCCGAACTTGATCACATCCTTCTCCATCAGCTCGTAGTACTTGCGGCCGTCGATCTTCTTGTTATTCAAGAACGTCCCGTTGGCGGACTCGAGATCAATGAGGTACAAGCGCACGCGTTTTCCGCTGCTCCCGTCATCCCGCTCGAACGGCACCAGGCGGTACTGCAGGGCGGCATGCTGTTTGGAGCAGCTGGGATGATCGACGGCCAGGTCGACCACTTTGCGGTCGCGGCCGACCAGGAAGCAGCTCTGGCGGTGAATGTGCAGCGTGGGCAGCGCCGTTTCGCCCTTGAATGGATACAGGCGCCAGCGTCGCTTCGGTTTGCGGGCCTCGGGCGGCTCGGAGTATTTCACCACCACGCCGTTCACCTTGTTGGTGTCCTCGGTGAGGGCACCGCTGAGACCGAAATTGGGCTTCTCCTTCTCCACGGGCTCCTCGTCCTCCTTGGGCGCCTTCTCCTTCTCGCCCTGCTTGCCCCACTCGTAGTGCTCGTCCTCCTTGCGACTGCGATTGTCGCGACGCTGGTTACGACTGCGTTCCTGGCCAGAGTCACGTCCACCACCGCGATGGGAACGATCGCGGGGACTACGACTGCGGCTGCGACTGAGGTGAGAAGGAGGGAAATGTGTAAACAATGCAACTTCTTGGGTTTCAACAGCAGAATAATGTACTCACCGAGCTGGTTTCCTGTCCGGCGAACGACGCTGGCGCTCCCTTTGCTGCTGCTGCTCCCGATCCCTGCTGCGCCGATGACGCTCCGCCGGCGAACGCTGCCTGCGCTCCTTGCTGCGCTCACGGCTGCGCTCCCGGCCACTGCGTTCGCGGCGCATGTGATTATCCCGCTCGCGTTCGCGCTCCCGGTTCCTGTTCCGGTCGCTATCCCGCTCACGCTCCCTCTCCCTATCTCTATCTTTATTCCGGTCCCTGTCCCGGTCACGCTCCCGATCATGATCCCTGTCCCTGTCCCTCTCCTGGCGCTGCCGTGTGCTGCTGCGATGGGAGGAGCCGCCACCACCACCACCGCCCCCGCTGCCACGTTCGGGTGTGTCCCACTTGGAGCGTTGCTCCTGAACCTCCTCGGGCTGCTTGGAGCGTCTTTTTGGCTGTACCTCCCGCTTCTCCGACGATGCTTTCTTCCGGCTGCTGGACTGCGTCCGCTTCTTGTCCCCCGCCGAAGAGGCGTTGCTGTGCTTGCTCTTGCGGCTGCGGCTGGTGCTGCTGTCGCTGCTGCTGCTTTTGCTGCGGCTGGAAGCCGATGAACTGGAACTATCTTTGGCGGCCTTGCTTGGTTGCTGCTTGGCCTTCTTTAATGGCTTCGTTTCGTTCTCGTCGCCGCTATCACAGCCCGGTGCTGGTGGCTCTCGGCCGCGCTCCCTGCTGCGTCGCCGGCCCATTTTCGGTTGGAGATTTGTGTCAGAACATAAAGAAAACAACGGGAATCGTCACAAAATTTGGAAAGCAAAAGAATTATAGGGACGCAAACGTTAGAGAGGCTGTCGCTCGCCGCCAAGAAAATGCTAAGAAGCATGCGTATCTGTATTTGATCTGGTAATACTTTTATTAGTATTCTAAATTTTCCAGTTTTAAATCAATTTTAAGTTTGTATTGAAAGAACATATTTTTATAGAAAATTATTAGAAATTGCTTAAAAATATTGTGGTTAATTTTAAATATACAGAAACAATTTGAAATGTATATTTTAGTAAGGGTATTTAGTATTATTTTCAATTTGAGTACCCGTTAGTGCTTTTATATTTGAAGACGTGCTTACTGGTCACACTGTTCTCACCTCAACTGAGCGCTGAAAAGGCAGCAGCCCGAATTTACCGTACGAAAATCGAACGCTATAATTCACCTGCCATTTCCGGTGGCCAATGCCATGCCATGACCGTAATTGCCAAATAAACCGGACGGCCATGCTGTTGTGTGTCCTACAGCGGCAACAGCAGCAGTTACAGCAGCAGAAACAGCAGCAGCAGCAGCAGCGGCGTTCGTAAGCAGCGTTAGGCCGTCGCAGTCGCCGTCGCCGTCGGCGTCGCTGTCAAAGTCGCTGTCGAAGTCGCAGTCGCAGCCGAACCCAAAACAAAGTGAACGACAAAAAGGACAGTGAAAATCGAGGATATTTACGATTCCTGGGCGACAGCCACAGGATGACACCCTTTGACGACTTTGTCTATCTGATCAATCACGTGCTGCTGGGCGAGGAGCCGGTAAGCACACTCACACACGCATACAAACACACCTCCTTTTCCGACACCTCCTCCGCCTGCTCTCTGCTCCTCCCTTCCACCAGGCGGCTTCCTCTGAGTTACGCATTGATTTTTGAGCTTAACTTACATTTCCAGACCATCGAGGACTTCATACTGCTGGTGGGCACCCTGGTGGCCTTCATAGCCTTCATCCTCTGGTGCTGCTTCCCCATCCAGCCCAAGGTAGGTGTGCCTAAAGCTTCCTTGGAAACGCATGATAACCTCTTATTGCCCCATTAGGAGCCCGGTCCGCATCGCCAGTTCACATGCAAGATCATCCAGAATCCCATCAAGGCCTTTGATGCCTCCACCAGCACGGACGATGCGCCTGCCAATGCGGGAGCAGTTGGTGCTGCCGGAGGTGGTGGTGGTGCCGGCGGCTCCTCCAGTTCGAGCAATCTGCAGTACAACGGCAGCAGCGGTGCAAGCGGCAGTGGAAGCGGCAGCTATAGTAAGAACGGCACCGTGGCCATGCACAACTATTATGTTAAGAACGGACACCATTGCTGCACCTAAGATAGGGCACACTCCACTCCACTCCACACCACTGGCCTCTGTTCCACCGCCAACCCCCCAAAACCTGCCCAGGCCCAAGGCTGGCGGCGGGCAAGAAGGGCGGCGCGGACAGATGGCTAGCTCTTAGCTTAATCGCTTAGCGTCAACGTCTACGTTTACGTTTCAATGGTAAACATTTGCGTTGCGCCACCAAAAGAGTTACGTTAGCATTTTTCCAAAACGCGCACAGCCATCCATATGCGTATCGGCATATCGATCGGGACTCGTGCCAATTGGTTCGACAGGTTGTTAGGGAGCAGCTGAAAGCTGCCACATTGCATTCGCAGGCACATTTGAATTGTAATTGCTCAGACTGATTTGTTTAAAGAGGAAGGAGGAAAAAGGAGGAGGATGACACAGGAGGAGGAAGAGGAGGAGAAGAAGGACGAGATGAGAATACACAGTAGCAGCAGCAGCAGGGCAGCTTAGGGCCAAGGCCGCCGCATGCACACACACACACACTCAGCCCCCGGCAAGTTTCTAAAACTTCCAATGATATCTATATATATTAATTATATATTATATATATAAAGCGGTCAGACTAACTCTTAAGTATTTATTTGTGTGAAAACCCATCCAAGGAATGAGAATTGAGAAGGAAAACTCCAAGACATTTGCCAACAATGCAGGTTGAGCAAGCAAAAAGCAAAGCCCTTAAACATAAAAGACGGGAAGAGGGCCTAAGACTCTCCCCCTATACATATATACATAATTATACATATATATATATATATCTTTAAGATGATAAATTATGTACACACACACACACACTAACACACAGATGCCAATTAATTAGCTTTTAGATGTTTTTTGCCTTTGATTTCTACATCTCGTGTATATGTCTGTATTATTCGCATTCATATTTAAGGTGCATGTGTTTGTGTGGTTTATGCAAGTGTGTGTGTGTGTCAACCGCAGCCGAATATTTGATCTCATTTAATGACCTATATTTATTTATTTGTGATTTGTGATGTGACTCCAAGATAATTCCAATACACACACACACACACTCTCGACTGGGCTTGTAAAACCCTCTCTCTGCTAAGCAAAACGAAAACGAAACCTAACGACAAAGAGAAGAAAAAGAAAACAAAGAAAAAACTTATTAAATAAAATGTGTATTACTTTTACAGAGCAGGGTTGGGCAGGAAATGTGATGCTTGGAGCCAAAAATCATCTGTAAAAAGGATAAAGCCATGGATAATTCAGTAAAAGGGATAAAACCACGGATAATCCTGTAAAATGGATAAGCCCATGGATAATCCTGGGGAAATTTACTCTCGAAGACTGTAGGATTTTGATGCATGGATGCATAGCGCTCTTTCTATTTTTAGATTTTTTTTAACGCTCTCTAATTTGTCCATCGAAAGAGCTAGAGAGAGAGAGAGAAAGGGAGCGGGAGAGTACTTCAACTGCATGCTCGCTGTGCATCTTAAAAATTATAGGGTCTTTGCCAAAAACCTAAGAAAAAGCATGTTGTATATTTTGTATTTATTTTTTCAATATTTCCCATAAATTGGGACCTAGAGAGAATCCATGGATAATTCCAAGGACTGCCATAAATCAGGGCTTAGAGAATATCCATGGATAATCCTGAAAAAATACTCTATTGTGCTCTGAGTACTTACAAAAGGCATTAAGAGAGCAAAGAGTGAGAGTAAGAGAGAGCACTTTAAATGCATTTGCGCTACGCATCTTGACTATCATAAGCTGTTTGTAAAAACCCAACGTCAAGAGGCTCTACTCTTAGCCTCCTTATATATACCTACATTTATACAAATATATTTTTGATATTTATTTTTTGCAACATTCCCAAGGGATCCCATCTAATCAGCTTGTGGCACTCGAGCGACCACTTGAGCTCTTAGATAATTGAAATGAAATGAAAGGCAGTCATCGGACTCGTTAACATTTGTCTTAGAATGTATTTATAAATTAATAACAATGGTAGTATCAAGGGTATATATTAGATAACGTTAACGAATAGATCCTACCCACACACACACACACACACACTGAATATCAACGGAAGTTGGATGGATGTGTGCGTGGCAGGAAGTCGGATGAATATCGTGGGGGCACTTGCTTAACTCTCCTCTCTTAAGGGCTAGTATCTCGTTTCGGGCTTTGGCAACGGTTCTAAACTATATACATATATGTCACTATATATCAGATATATCATATATATCATTTACAAAGCGAAATAAATAGAAATCGCTGCTGGAAGCTACTATACATCGCGTCGTCGCTTAAGCCTAAAAGACAGTCTTAGGAAATAATTAAAGCAACACAAAAAAAAAAAACAAACATTAGGGAGAGTCTAGGTAGGTCCTCAAGGAGCAGCCGAGACCTTCGAGGATGTGATGCTAGTTCTAACCGAAAGTAAATGTGGGCAAACGAAGAACCCCTCCTGGTGCCAGCACCAAAGGGTTTAAGTTTGGTTTTGGTTTTGTTGGGTTTCCTTCTCCTTGGCTCCTTGGCCTCCTCCTATCTCTCACACCTAGCTGGTGCTGCAGTCCCTGGGGAAGAACACGTTCATCTCGATGAGGATCTGCAGGACGATGAACACGCCATAGACAAGGAAGAGGGCCACGCCCACCTTCTTGGTGAGACGATAGCCACTGAAGCTGAGGACAATGAACAGGGCCACCGTGGAGACGATCAGGATGAGGATATTGTACTCAATGCCCTGAGTGGCCACCTGTTGGGGCTCACCGCTGCCATAGTGGATGCAGTTCTTGATGAACCAAGGCACGCCCAAGGACAGCAGAATGGCCAGGGAGTTGGCACCCAAGGAATTGGACACGCCAATGCCATTTTCACCTGCAAAACAAAACACAAGGAAATTAGTACGCAAGATAAATTGTAAGAAAAATTGCAATTAAACTCACCATTCCTTAGCGAAATGAGACTGGACACCGCCTCCGGCATTGTGGAGCCGGCGGCCAGGAACATGAGACCCATCACAATGGTGGGCACATGGATGGCCACCCCAAAGGCAGTCAACATCCAGACAATCAGGTAGGCATTGCCGCCAATGCACAGGATGCACATGATGAAGGACAGCGGATACAGGCGACGGTACTTCATGGGGTGGGGAATCAGCAGGGACAAGGTGAACTTGATGGGAAAGACAAAGATCCACCAGAACTGGCCCAGGCAGGAGGCATCGCGCGGATAGGTGTATATGCTCTTGGGCAGATCGTCCTCCTCCTCGTCCTCGCCATTCCCTAAGAGGTATTATTAAATTAAGAATCTCTATAAATTATAAATTAAGAAATCTTTGAACTTACAGTGCTTGGAGTGCGTAAGATTGGCGGTGGAGGACATGGACGAGGTATTCTCGGGCAGATTTACCACAAATAGACCATCGCCGGAAAGGGGATCCTTTTTCAGGGGCAACTGGGCCTTGGCACTGTTCTCTGGCGGTTCGGTAAGATCTAATGAGGACATAATATATATCGATTAAATTAAGTTTAAACTAAGTTTAAATCCCAGAAGGACTCACCGTAACGCGTGGAGAAGCAGCAGTTCATGCGATCCTCAATGAACACCCTAATGGCGGGCATGAACTTGTTGTTATTGAACGTGATCAGATAGTAGAGCACCAGGAAGCCCATCATGATGCAGGATTCCGTAAAACTAATGCTGCCGCCCCAGGCCAGGACCAGCAGGATAATCGTATTGAAGATATAGATGAAGCAGTCGCGGGCTATGGGCCACCAGTCCAGCTGCACTGGCTGGGAAATCGAGGGAGGTAGATAGGATTAGTAGTCACCCCCCATTTGGTTACTATTTATAGTTATCTTCTTTAGGCTATATTTAATAACTATTCTGACTAATTAATGTGGAATTTCTAGGCATATATCTTTACCTTATCGATGGCCAAAGCCGCCAGTCCCGCCACGCCCAGAGTGTTGAACATCAGGGAGCCTATAATCGTGCCCAGACCCATATCGGAGTCCAGAATCAAGGTGCTGATCGTGTTCGTAAAGAACTCGGGCATCGAGGTGGCTGTGGCCATAAAGGTGGCCGCAGCCACATCCTTGGACAGATGCAGATCCTCGCAGATGCACTCCACCGTTGGCAGGAAGTAATCATTGCAGATGATGGCCAAAAGGATAAAGAAGTATATCGCCGCAAAGACGTGCAGCGCCACCCAGCCTTGACGGAGTTGATCCACTGCAAAATAAATCATAATATAAATCATAATATAAACTAGCATATACCCCAGATAATCCCCTTTCAATGTCAACGCAGCGGCGTATGTGTGATAATTTCCAAGGACTCTTCAACTCTTCACCCTAAAAAAACGCCCACCCACTCATGCTGCTGGACAGATCCAATCTTGGCACACATGGCAACCGTCCATGGATTAGATACGGATACGGCCATCGATCCCTGGTAGTCACTTCCTAAATTTAGGCCCAACCATAAGCGCTTTGTATATTTCGGCTTGAGACACCGTAAACATGGTCCGAAATCTTATCGCGACTCTTATTAGAACCTTTCTAAAAAAAATAATGAAGAAAATCTAGACCTGCTGTTGCCCTGGAGATATCGCCATCTGGGCGGTGTAAGTGCTCAGCGATAAGCCTTAGTCGAATCTCTCTCCAGGTACTCCTCCGGACACACTGCCGCTGGCATAAACAGACTATGCTCGCCGCCTGATTTATTGGCCATTGAATTGCCGCTTTGATATGGCTGATAGTGTGAAGCAGGAAAGGCATTGGGCCAAGACACCGGGCAAACGGATGACCCACACGGGACATATCGGACAGCGGAGACGGACAGGGCTCATGGACAAGTTCAAGATCGATTGGGAATTATGGATAATGGATAGTTGATGGTGGACAGTGGATAATTGATAATGGAAAATGAATAATGGATGGAGAATAATTGATAATGGATAAAGGATAATGCATAAATGATAATGGTTAATGGATAATGGTTAATAGGGAATGGAAAGTGGATAGGGGATAGTGGATAGTTGATAATGGATAAAGGATAGTGGATAATGGACAATTGATCATGGAATATGGAAAATGGATAGGG
>JAEIHY010007747.1:0-22982 GCA_018904565.1 Drosophila tsacasi | reverse complement strand
GCTGCAAGGGTATACAAACTTCGGTTTGCCGAAGTTAGCTTCCTTTCTTGTTTTTTATTAAGTTAACGTCGGAATCGTCATTGTGAGAACGCCCTTTCCCTCACTATTTGTATGATAATTTCGTTTATCGACGCCAGAGCACGCTTCAAGGCTCCGTGGAGCTTCAGTTTGTGCATTTGCCCGGTCGCCACACCATTTCTGTGGTGTCGTCTGTCCTCCTGTCACTCGTCAGCTCAATTATAAAGCATTTTGGCTGACTTCATTGTCGGTTTTTAGGGGTGTTGCCCCACCGCCATTATTGAGAACGTATTATAATAATCGCGAGTCGGTAAAGTTTTACATTTTTACGACATCTCGGGACACTCCCTTTCTTCCTGATTGTCAAATAACCGCGTGTGTTACAGGGATTTTCCCCAGATTGTATGGGAAGAACCTCTCAAGTTGAATTTACTCGTTTGTATTTAAATTCCCAGTGAATCATCGTGAAATTTTATGCGCCACCGAGCACAACTATATCACTTTTCTCCCCTCTTCAAACATCTATATTATAATATTATATTATTTTGTTATTATAACTCACCTTTCTTCGGATCCATATTGAATTTTTTCCGGCCAATAGACATCTGTTTGTCCTTATTGGAATGCTTGCAGTCTTCGGGCACGTCCAGCGCCTCCATTTCGGAGACAACCTCACACAACTCATCTTTGATTTGCTAAAAAAGACAACAAGAAACGCAGAGGTCAATAAAAACTCATTGTATGCGCAGCTGGAGGATTAAAAATAAACGCAGGAAGTGCTGGAGCAGCAATAAATGTATATAGATATGTAAATATGCACTTCCCAGTTAGTGCACACACTTTCGGTTAAGTTTAAGTGACTGAATAGGCTGCTGGTGAGTCGCTTGAGAAATGTATAAATAACAAAAAATCTCTTAAATTGTAAACTCGAGTGAAATTTGCATTTCCCCAGTGCCGCGCCTCGAATCGGCTCTCGACTGGCGCCACACGCGCTGTGACAACGACGACCTCAACTCGCTCGACACTATTTTCAAATTTGTCCGCTTTCCAGAACTAAAAATACGAACATTGAAAAAATAAAGCAAAGCGACGCCACTCAATGCAGTGATGATTTAATTCAATTAGGGAACTACCTGACACTGAACCGGAGACATCGCCGGTGGTTCATTCGAAATGAAAAAATAAAGCACCAATTTGATGCCTGAAGACGCGGAACGTTAAGTTTCTGCGGAAAGTATATGGTATATTTCTTACGGCTACTGTGGCGTTGAGTTGACGCATGAATGGCTAGAGCCACGGGACCGGAACATATCAATTGCCCCTACTCGACGCTCACAGCCCAGGCCCAATGAGCGGGCGACCTTCTGACTCATTGGACGGGCACGCAGAGCATCTGAATCCGAAGGGAGAAATGTTAATTAAGCGTCATAAACTACAATTGACAAATTTTTAAAGTGCCTGTAACATAGACTCGACGCACATATGCATCTGCAGTGAGGTCATCATCAGAGGGACCTTCAGTCGTGCCTATGAATTTGAAACTGGAGACAGAATCGCGCTGTGAATTTATTCGCTGTCAATGTGAATTGTCTCAGTAGAGATTCCAACGGGGCCAAGATTTATAACTCACTAGCAGCTCAATGATTCCGTGGAATTTTAAAGCTTATAACATGTTTGTGGAAAATCATAATCCGCATGGCGCTATTTTTATTCAGTGATGAGGTGCTTTTATTATTTATATAAGAGTGAACAAGATGTGCTTATTTAAAATGCTTTTGTTTCAGTAAGTACGTTTTAATTTTTTACATTTCAATGTCCCAATCAACATAGAAGTAACTCAAAGATTAAGAAACCACAAGTGCTTACGGGTTCTGATAGGAACACCAAAAAAGTGGAAGCAACAAGTGTGAAGGAAACAAGGCATTAATGAGCTAAAACATTTAAAAATAAACTTGAAGCCATGCTTTGCTTCAACGACAGGGGAAAAAATAAGCGGCGGACAGAGAAATTCCCACAGAAACAGCAGCAAGTGTCGCAAGCGAAGGAAACCTGTTTTTGTAGTGGGAATATGAAATAATGAACCTAAAACTTAATGAGAAAGAATTAGTTTTTGATGCGAAGGCAGATCAATAAGATTTAAAAATTATTAAAATTAAAATATCACATTCACACACATAAAACCCTGAAACCAGAAAACACATGGACCTAAAATCCGGATTAAGCTTAAAGCTAAAAGTAAAAGGGTTTTGATAACATAAGAACATTTTTTTTAAGGTTGGCGTTAATACTTCCATGACCTGAATCCGATGAGGTCAAGAAAACCTCGTATTCAGAATCAGGGGGTCGAAATTTCTTGAGGATAGATGGCAAAAATATCGATACTGTACCGATACAATCCTAGGGTACTTTCGAACTTTCTTTCTTTACATTCCCGTATATCAACATTCGTATTTTGTAAAAGTATCAGTAAAAATTGATTTAGTTTGACAACTTCCCCAATCCCAATCCCAATTCCAATCCCAACCTCTCTTTCCCTGCATACCTTTCCCGGTCGCCGGAGGATCACATTACTCTCCCTCTGCTCCGCATTGCTGCGGTTTCGCTCGAGGAGTGTGCGACAACTCTCGCAGAGATTCGATTGCTGGCTGCTCCGCTTGCTGCTGCCATTGCTGTCATTGTTGTTATTGTTGATATGGTTGTTATTGTTGTTTTTGTGCTGATTCTGGCTGAGCGAATTCCGCTCGGACTCGCTCTGCGAGTTGGAGCTGTCGTCGATGAAGCGCAGATCACCGGCATCGGGTGTCAGCGGTGAAGGGGAGCTGAGTCCCGAGCTGGGATCCGAATCCAGTTGTAGGCCGGGGTTGTCCATTCCCAATACCTCGCCGCCTGTATCCGCTTCTGTCTCGGGATCCAGCGCGTCCAGCACACAGCCCAAGGAGTTGGAGCGCGTTTTGCGCGGAGACCTCTTTGCGATAATCTCGCCCTTTTCATTCAGCAGCAGTTCCACAGGTCGGGACACTATCAGGGTCCTCGTAGTTGTTGTGGTAGTGGTGTGTTTGTACTCGACCCGCCTGCTGAAGAGCTCCGTGTTATGCTCATCACAGGGCAGGCGCTGCACCTCGGTGACCTTGTGGCTCACGTCGCTGCAGCTCACGGTTTCCGTGCTCAAGGTGGGGCTCGCTGGGGGAGGACTGTCCGGCGAGAGGCTCGTTATGTTGTACGTGGCCACACTGGTGTAGGGGGCCAGTGACGGCGAGCGGGGCTTGGCGGGCGGCTTCTGCGTGATCTTGGGAGAGTCAAGCGGCAGCGTAGGAGCTCTGGGTTTGCTTCCCTCGCTGCTCTTCGTTAGGAGATTGCAAAAGCACCGAGTGCAGACGCTGCTCAGGCTGCTGCCACTACTGCCATTGTCCAGCAGGAGACGTCGCTGATCCTCCTTACCTCCAGAGGATGGGCTAATGTAGAACGTACTATTGCTTCGGCTGCCGCGCGAGCCCGCTATGGAGTACCCTATGCCCACGCCCACATCGACTGCACCGCTGCCCAGCGCTGCCGTGGAGGAGAGGTCGAAGCAGCTCCTCTGCAACTGCTGCTTGCTGCCAAAACTGCCACTGCCGCCCAGGCCGGAGGAGCCCTTCTTGCTCTTGGGCTGGCGTCGCAGGGAGGAGAACCAGTTGCTAATGCTGGGGCGCTTCTGATGCAGGGATGCCATCCTGCTCCTCAGATGTTCTGCTTTAGAGCCAATTGCTCACTTCCTGGGAAACACGTCTCACTCTTGGGTCCGTTCTGATCGGCGTACTTATTCGTACCCGTCCATGGCGAGGTTCACTGAAATTGCAGAAGGCTTAGTTGGGGGAATCGATCTGGTAACTGCCACCTCTCTTGTGCCAGGCAATTTACAAGTACACTCTGACACTGACGGCGTCTTCGGCAACTCGAAAAATAAAATACATAATTGCGGCTGTACGTGAAACCCTACAAAGTGCGTAGCCGGAAGTGTCAGGACCATGGCAGAACCTCAAAATTAAGTTTGTCTGGCGCGTCGCAACATTTTTCGGGTTTCCCATGCGCCAGCGGAACGGCGACACAAAACGAATTACGCTAATGGCCTGCAGGTTAACAAGGTGACGGCGCGGCGTTCCCTAATCCCAGGACATGCAGAAGCAACTGCTCCGACCGTAGGAAAAATTCCTGCTTGTGTGATTTTTGTCGTTGAATCAACAGAAACCCGCCGACCCACGACTTCTGTTTAGGATCAGAATGGCTGGCGGACGCACATCCTTACCTTTGCTTTGTCTTGTGATTTATTGAGATTTCTCTTACGTCCTTTTTGAACTTGGGGTCTAATGTTTGCCTTTCACATTATTTTCGTTTTGCGCCAAAGCAGGAAGGAAGTCAGCACGATAAAGTTCGGGAATTGTTTTTGGGGAAACAGGCGACGACAGAACTCTAGATGGGATTTCTGTTCAGGACTTAAGCAAATCACGAGAACATTCTGCATTTTTTTATTTTATAGGCAGACATTTAAAGGAATAAAGCAAGTATTTGCCATCAGAAGTCACACAAGAACAAAAACAGAAAAGATTGGATTTATTGATTGCATTTAAAATGCAACGGGACGCCTGTCTATGGTATTTCTATCAATGTAAATACAATTTGTCAACCTGAAGGAAATTCAGAGAGCTGAAGGATATTGAAGGTTATTATAAAATCCAGCCCTAAATAACTTTCATTTCCAATTAAGCCCGCTGTACTTGAGTGAAAACTTGCGACCCGCATTTCTTATTTTTAGATTGACAAACCATCGCCAGGGTCGAAAAAAAAAGTCTCCAATCAATGTCAAATTGCGGAGTTCGGGGACCTTTACTCTTTCCAAACGCCCCTTCTGGGACTCGGGGACGTAGGCACACAGCAAATTCCCCAGGGAAGAGTTCTGAAAAAGTGCCACAGTCTTGGCCTTGCCACGCCCAACCATTAGGCGATGCCAAATGAAGTCGGCGAAAGAGTTTTGGGCATCATCCTTTTTACGGGGCCTACGTGATTGGATTGCACAAATGAGCGGAGAACATTCAAATGTATTGCATTCCCTCCCGTGTCCTATGTATGTGTTGCTTATATAAAATAGCCAACGGCAAACAGATAAAAAGGCAGCCAGTGCCAAGTTGACCAAGTTGAAAAAACAAAAACATTGAGGCAAAAGACAAACACAGGTAAGCATGAGCAGGAACGCAGTGGAAGGCAGCCACACAGGTGAATGCCACACGGCGTGCACGGGACAGAGGAAAAAGACCAAAGAAGGAAGACAAGTAAAATGAAATTAAATTTGTAAACAAACTATCAATCAACCTCAATGAAGCCGACACTCTCGCACACCGCACAGTCAAATGAGTAGAATACACACGAGCAGAGATCCCTCAGATACAGATACGGCCACCGAGCAGTTGAAGTGGCCCATCAAAGCTGTGCGATTGTGACTGCTGGCTGGGGGCAGGAAATGCGCTTTTCTTTACTACGGCAAACTAATGGCGTGTAAGATCTAGCCCTAACCCTGGGCTGCAAGTTACCTAAGGTCTTAGCCCATGATGAATGGCCAAAACAGGCTGGGAATGGGTACAAAAAGATTCCGACACACAGTAGCCACGAAACGGGGCGTGTCTGGCTCCATTTACTTTGACAATTTAATCTTTTACACTGTGCAACCAAACAAATAATTAAACGCAGACGTCGAATGCCTTCGGCTTGGGAAACACTGTATCCTAACCCTTTGGCAACTACTCATTGTGCGCCAGACGAAAACCAATTAGAAAATCTGGCTCGTAGACAATGGCCTAGACCGAGATATACATATAGGGAGATAATGCGGAAAGTCCCAGCTGCGACTGCAGAGCCCTTTTCATTGTCGCCATCGCCTGGGTGGCTCGGAGTTTTCCCATAAGTGACTTTTACTTTTCTTCAGCAAAATGCAATTAAACGCAAGCTCGCTTTCCTCGCTCACTCTCAATTCGCGACACTTTTCCCTTCTTTTTGTCGCAGCATTAAATGTATCTGTGTTTTAGCCCGGGTCAATGGCTTTTGCTGAATGGAAAGTGTGGACGCTTTGCCTCCGACTGTTATTGATTGTCTGAGTGTATGAAAAAGGTTAAGAGGATTTTCTAAAAGGCTTTGTCAGGCAACGAAGTTAAATTAAAATAATATTATGGGAAAACTACTCAATTCCCTGGATGGAAAGTCTTTTAAGCTCGGACCTATAATAGTACAGAAACCATTTAGCTAATGAGCAAAACTTGTCTTGCTCAGTCGTTCATTAAAGATGAAGCATAAAATTAGCAGGTATGAAAGCTAAAGTTGAGTATGCTCGACTGTTTTATACTTGCTACCAACATCAAGTCAGAAAAGTCTGTTTATCCGTGTAAAATGCAGCCATAAACATGAATTATTTTTTATCATATTCATTCGAAAGCATGGTTCGAGCCTCGACTAACCGGAGGCGAGGCAAAGTGCGACTGCGAGCGAAAAAGAATTAGAAAAACTTTATTGTTCTGTTTACCACCCGATTTTACTCAAATTTGAAGAGTACGTCCGCACAAATGTGTTTATAATACATATCTTAAGTAATTATTCTTCCAATACTACTACACCCTACAGTTTTATACGTTTTTCATGGTTTGTAGGGAAACAACCTTGATATGCGTGCAAAAGATAAGAGCATTGCCACCAAATTGGGTAGCTCTCGCTATAAAAGTCTCTCAGATCCGTTGTTTCAAACGAACAGACAGACGGACTTGGTACACAAATTGCCATATAAAACAAAAAACTAAGGTTGCCGCTGCTGTGCATAACCTCGCCATATGTAGGATATTAGCTTTTTTGTAAATTTACTTTATTGCGTCATTTCGTTAAATTAAGAAAGATGCAAATTTGTGCCTTAACGAGAAGGGGGTAAAAGTGCTCGCATTAGTCTCTTTGTTTTATTTGGCATTTCGCACACATAAAAGCAAGCAGCTGGAATTGGAGAGCAGAGATGAGAAGGAACGCAAACAGAAACAGAACTAAACAATATTAAGGCGAAACAAATAGATAATAATAAACAAACGCGGCTGGCTGCCTTGGAATCCATAAACGGAACGAGCAAATGGCAATTACAAATGGAAATATTTGTACGCATAATGCGCAGCCTAGAGTCGCCATAAAAAGGGCTACTTTCTATTTTAATTTTTACTTAATCTTTAAATATTTTATTTTACAAAAAGTGTAAAAAAGTGTATTTGCCTTAATTGTTTTAAAATTTATTATAACTTCCCTTATGCAAAACTTGGAGTTTCGGCAAATATTGAAATTCATTTAGCAAGTGATGAATGCAGTTTATTGAGCAGGCAAAGTTTACAAAAGCTATTCAATTTCTACGATATGATTGCTTCTCTTACTTTTCGCTTTTAAGATATTTATCCATTCCATGTTTAATAACTACTATTCATATACCAACTTATACTAAGCAAAGTGATATTTGAATATAGATACTGCTGACAACCGGGTATCTCAAAGCCGTGGCACTCGACTAAAAGAGCTCTTTCTGTTTTATATTTTATATATATTTTTCCCATCAATCTCATTCTCCCCGCTACCGCTATAATTCTGTGGCCGGCGAACCATTAAAACACAAGTTCGTTGGCCCACTTCAGCGGCAGCTCAACACAATCAACAATGTCCGCCAACAGAATGCCTAAAATAAATGTGTTTTTAATTAAATGCCTTCTTTCTAGTCAGAACAGAGGAGACGGCAGAAAGCTGGACAAAGGTAAAAACTGGAGATGCGGGAGCGTCAACCATACCTGGGTCTACTCCCAACAATCAGTACGTGCTGGTTCCCAGTACCTTTTCTGTTGCTTAGCATATCCCACAATATGTTAGAGTTCCGCCAGAGAAGACTGGATTTTCCAATGCTATTAGGGATATATGGCAGCCATAACACGCAGAAATGCGTTCGGGAGACGCCACCTCAGAGTTTACAGAAATGTATACCTTTCTCACACACATTTAAAAAAAAGTTTCAATTGGCTACAAAAATGTTAGTTACACGCGCTCGGCATACTAAACATGTGCGCCGCCCTCGCCGCACACAGATACTTTCTGTGTATCTGCAAAGTAGCAACAGGTGCACCAACATTTATGGCCGCTCCAAACAACAACACAGCATTTACGTAGCGCGTCTCGCTTTTCCTCCTGCCATTGTATATTTTACTGACGGCTATTGATTGGGTTTTCCGCCGTTCTGTTTACTAGCATCAATTTGCTAATTGTCCCTTTCGCTTTCGGCCTCGATTTAGCCGGCTTATTGTTGTATCTGGTGGATAGGTTCTAGCTGTGCCCACTTTTGGTTTTGTGCACTCGCTGGAATTTCACACTGGAACTTGTTTTGGGCCAAGGTAAGAATGAGAGTTTGCGGGCCATGCACTGAAAATTCAATATTCCCAAGTGATTGACAGTTGGCTAGTTGAATATAAATATTTGACGGATGGATTGATGGACTGATAGGAGCAGAATGACACGACGGAAGATCAAAGTCATTTGCACGGCCATGTGGAACATATTAAACAAAAATTCGTAGATATTGGGGAGCTGAAACTAGCTTGCACTCGTAAAATAAATAATATAAAAAAATGTAAATTAGGGTTGAGATTTTGCAGTTTCTAAAATATTTTACAACGCCACAAACCAGAGTAATTAGCAAGTTTCAAGATCTTAAGACTTTAATTAAGCTAAAACTAATTCCATATCAATATCTAGAGTAAACTTTTTCATGCCTAAACAATAATATTTAAATATTTCGATTAACCGGTTCGACGATTTTTTGATTGTAAAAGGTGTTGAATGTGTTTAGCATTCCAAGAGCAAAACCAGTTTACCAACAAAAAACAAAAATGTAAAAATTCGAAGCTTATCATTTATAATATTTTCTGCTTAAAAACAACATCGTTGCGCTGGGCTCTGGGTAAGATTGTAGCTGACAAATAGCATTGGAGCGGGGCTTTGAAACAGAATGAATTTCATTTGATTAACTAGGGAGCAAAGTCCACGGCGATAAAAAGTTAGACTGCCTCTGTTTCCAGCACCAAACACAACATTTAAGTAAACTAAACTCAGATACAAGCGAGAGCATTGCGAAAAGCCAGCGGATACGAGATATTGCTGATCCGTTTTTTATCAAAGCGGAAAACATTACAAAAGGGACTTGACATTTGTATGCGGTACAGTTGCGGTCAAGATACAAGCACTGAAGACATATTAGCTTTTAAGATACAGTAAACATTTTAGAAGACCACTAAATGTAGTTGCGCAAAATCAACTTAAACTCAACAGGAAATCCCTCAGCTTGGCGTTGAACCTAAACAAGTCAGAATGTTCCGCCGAATCTCATGTGTGTATCTTTGGGGAAACACTTTCATTTTTTCGCATTTGAAAGTGACACCAAGACACGACTCCGCGTGGCAAGGACCCCATAATCGCAGTCTAGCCCCATGATCCCCTCTGCTACTCTTGGCCCGTAACCCCACCAAGACGTGAGATGTCTGCGAATGCCATCGGCCGACGTGATTGGAACGCCAAGAGATATCCGCACTGGCTTTCTTTTCCTACGGCCCGGGACACCCAGCTACCTCTCCTCGGATGCCGCCATGTCTCTGTTTGAATCGTTGCCACTTTTTCTTTCGGTTCTCGGTTCTTTTGTCTCCACTCGTTGGCTGCCGTCTGTTGCTTCCTAAATGTGCTCTTCCTGCCCAATGTTTTTTGGCTGCTGCTTCTGTGTAGACACGCGCAGCTCTGCTTACTTTTATTCTCTCGGCTTGTTTATAAATTGAAATTTTTATGGCTGCTCGGGCGGGCTGGCTGGCTGGGCAAACCCAAAACACGAAACCGAAAGTCCATTGCCTTCTCTAAAGTATATGAACATATGCACTGTGGGTCCTTGAAAGTAGCTGTCGACACGACCCCTTCGCAGTGCCGCGTTGTTAATAACTGAAAGGCATACCAATTTACGTCGCAGATACTTTTGTATCTTTGTTTATGCATGGCATGCGCATCTCGACAGATATATATATATATATACGTATCTATATTCCAAATTCCTGGGCACCTAAGCTATTCCATTTCTGACGGCTTGCGGCGAGTGCATACGGTTCCTTGGTCTAGCTCTAGCTGCCATGCACTCGGGTTTTTATTTTTACACACTTTGCTGACATATGTTTCGAATTCGAATACTCATTCTGTGTGTCAGTGTCGAGAGATAGGGACCGTGACAACAGTATTTCCCGGTGGGAAATCTCGTTAGATAACATTTTCGGCTGCCAGTGGGTCTGGCAATCGGTTCCCCCTATCGATCCAATGATAACAGATAACACAAATCGATGGAGATTCGCGCATTTCCATAATGCTCTATGGTCATAGCTTTCCCAAAACAAAACAAATCCCCGAAGGTCAGTCGAATATTTCGCTTGTCAAGAAGCTGCAGTCGCACATTTATCTACACAAGAGAAGAACATTTTCAAAATAATGAGTCATGAGAAATTTCGCTCAAAGTGAAATTCCAATGCCTTGGCCCAGACATTGTTCAACTCATAATTAATATTAATATTCTTGAGAACACAGCAGACGGCAAAAACACAAGTGGGTAATATCGTCTGGTCTTTATTATTAATTAGACCCGATACTCGTGGAGCAAGGCCTTCTGGTTTCTTTTGATTTCTAAGAACACTTTTTAGTTAGACTGAATGTGTCCATAATTACTTTTTAAATATTGAAACCAAAAAAAGTTGTATTTTTATTAATAAGTAAAAGATAAAGGAAAGATGAATGTAGCATGGCTGCGGATCTTTATATTTTCTTCAATTTATTTGTATGCTTTGGCGCCAGATTTTAGAGATCTCTTCTCTTTATATATGTAAATACGTATATTTATTTTTGTCGCTTTGCTTTTGCATTTGTTTATTTTATTGACAATTCCGAGCCAAACTAAGGAGCGGCGATTTCTCCATGTGTCTCGAATATAAATAAATAAAGATGATGTAGCGCTAAGCCAAAATGTTGCAAAAATGTTTGCTTTAGATGCTGTTAGACGTAAGATATTCCCTAGGTTGTTCGGAGTATACTTGCGCAAATGAATAAAGATTCTGAGATGGGTCATACATTAACGATTCATTATATAATTATATGCATTAATAGAGCTCAATATAAGAGAATTATTTAACCATATTCTCACCAAGAACCCTTTACCCTAGTTTTGGCAGTATTTTTCTAATTCGAGAGTTTGGATACGAATAGACTAGACCCCTCTTACAAGAGGTGATAAAATATTTGGGGTCGCTATTCTACGGGCTGATTTATGCACGTTCTGTGCCTTAGTTTTGTGATTTTGTTGTTTTTTTCCTGGTGCTGGTGATGATGCACACACTTAAGCAGCATTCACTGGATTTATGCCACTATATAGAGCAGCACGACATACATAAATAACAACTGTCTACCGTAGAAACCGAAGGCATTCTATATTCCCATTTGGCATTTTATTCGTCCAGGTTTGGGCTATTTAAAAGAGTAAATAAAAAACTAAGAATCTAGAATCCACATATGGAATCTCGTATCTCTATAGTTTTCATAGCTTCTTGGTCTTAATCTGTACAAAACTATTATATTTAGATCTGAATAAAAAATATTAGCGAATCGTTCCTAAGGCAGCTAAAATAATATGTCAGCTAGTGCTATGTTTTTCAAAATCGTTTATATTCATAATTTACATTTATATATGTTATATATGTTCATTTCAGAGTTCTTCCCCTCTAAACAATAGTATTTCTCTTATATTTCCATTTCTTGCATCGAACTTGTTTTAGCTCTCAAAGCCTTTTTACTCCTCTGTGCGGCTTAATGGCAAACCATTTATAGCGATACTTAAAAATCGAGGACTTGTGGAAAGAAATGCGACTCGCGAGAAATCCTTCAGAGAAACCCCTTGACACACAAACCGTATAAAGGAGGGCGGGGGAGTGCGCTAAAAGCCACCTCCAACTGCAAGACCAGCGGCTGAATGTTACTACATATATCTAGTATTTGTATCGCAGCTCCAGTATTCCGGGTGAATCAGCAATTGGAATGATTAATACACGGACTGTTACTGAGGGACATCTTCAAGTGTTTAAAGTGACCAGTATTGCAGCCGAACATGCAACTTGTAAGAAACCAAATAGGCGTTAGCCAGGGTGTGGCAAAGAAATATTTATATTACAAAACGACAAGCGCGAGAACTGCATAATTAAGCGAAGGGGTCAACGGAATCGAAAGGAATGCCCGCGAAGTTGCTTGCCAGAAGGGGAAAAACAAGTTCCACACAAAAGCTAATTACGCGGCACTTGAAATGTAAGGTACACAAGAGAAAAGGCTATAATTGTCAATAAGAATAGACTCAGGCTTGATTGCTTAGAATATTAATACTTAAGAGGTAGGACCTTTAAGTTAGGAAACAAACATGTTTAATATTTATTTAATATAAGTAAACTAAAACAATCCAAATAGAAACAGTCGTAACCAGTTTATTGCTCAAGCTATAACTATATTTTTATTAAAATATGTACGTCTTTCCAAGTGTACTCTGTAAAATGTTTATGGAAATTACTACATAGCAAGGGAGATAAAGGAAAAAAGCTGCAAATGAGTAAATCAAATGCTAAGAATACATAAACACAGTACAGTTAGGCTAACAACTTGTTGCACTACCAAATGGCCTGGGATGGGTTGGTTTTGTTTTTTAGACACCATGTGTCAGTTCTCGACTCTGAGTTCCCGTCATTGTCTCCCAGAACGTAGAGTGGCCCATTTGCATCTGCCACTTCTCTGGCGCATTGCAGTTTAGATGAAATTGCCTAGATAGGTCTACACAACAGGCGCTGGAGAAATATGGCTTTCGCATTCGCAACTTACTCCAGTGACTCATGCCTCACTCGGTCCGTGTTTATGACGCACGCAGTCGGCTTTGGAGTGGACCGAAATTCACAGCCCAGGGCCTGGTCACAGGAGCTGCAGACGGGAGCCAAGGCAAGCCCCAATCACAAAGTGCCTCGCCTTGTCTGCATAAATCAGAAAGTAGATAAAGAAAATTGCAACTACATTTTACGAACAGCAAACTGGCACTGCAAAGAGACAAACAACCATTCCGGAGCCGATAAGTAAACCGCATATAGAGATATTAGCGGTTCTCTAAGTACCACACGACGGGGTGCCCAGGCTGGAGGGGACCTTTAAGGAGAGGGAATGCGGACGGAAGTTTGCACTGTAAAGTCGTTTCCAGCCGGAGTGAGTCCAACACAGTGGTAGCTTATTGTTGACAAAATGCTTCGTTCTGCCTGATCGGAGTTTACAGAAAAAGACCCGAGGATGACGCTTAAAAAAGGAAATTATATTTAAATTTACTTTTAAATATTTCCCCCCTTGAAGCTCTCTCCATTAGCCTCCTTAAGCGTTCGGTTAGATCGTATCGATTTAAACCGACTGTGTTCTAGGGCATTAAACAAAAAAACTGTATCTCGAAGAGAAGTAAATAGAATGTAACAAAATAGCAAAAAGCCAAGACACGAGCAACAAGCTCCATAAAAACAATTAAACGAATGTGTGGAAGTCAAACAAAAAACAACATACCTAAACACCTCAACGGAAAAACAACACAACAAATGGCAATAAATTAATTTAATGGCAAGGAAGACAATGGAACACTGGACAAGAACACAAGTGCAAAAATGAAGCTGCTTTAATTGCTCGAACTGGAAGAGGGACAAAGTTTAAGTACACTGCGTTGGAAAAATAAAGGCAATTGGTATTATAGGGGCATTGATCAGTCATCGACCTTCGTTCGCTCAAGTTGACAAAGACAATTTGCTCGGTCCCCGTACAGTAGTAAGAATCACGCGAAATGAAGACATAAACTTAGAAATGTGTTTCTGAAGGGGTTAAGGCTGCCTCTGGATACATTTTTGATGTTTCCTACTTTAGATTCATTCAATAGTTTCAGCAATGGCCCATTTCGAAATTCAATTCTTTTAAAGCCCTTGCGGCCATTAAAATGGCAGGGAAAATACATAAAAACGTTGGTGGTTTTAGCGCCATATGCACGAAAATATTCCCACCACAAACCGATGCCTGCCCCCCCTTTCCCGACTCCTTGCAAGCGTAAGCAAGTCGGAAAATAATCATTTTCTATTGGGTTTTTGGGAAAATTAGCATTTGCCGACGCCGCCTGGCAGCAGCTGGTCGCGTGTGGATGAGGGGTGCAGGACCTAGGTTACCATTTCCAGTTTACTCTACCCAAACCGATTGGTAGAACTTAAATAAAGGTCTTTGTCTGCATGAATACTACTTTTTATTTTAATGAAACTTGTTTTTAGGTTTTAATCAGCCCTTTGAAATTGATATGTCGACATACTCTCTAACCAATTTAATTCCCTTCGCCAAAAGCTTTCAACGCTTCGAACTGCCATGACTCATGCAATTAGCAAGACTATTATTAAAATACATATTCTACATTTAATGCTCCTCAGTTGATTTCACTCGCTAAAAGTGCACCACTCAAACTTGCCTCCCTGCCACCCAATCCTAGCCCGTAGCCCGTCTGGCGACAGGAGCAATTAACCAGGGTCTGGACGGCTGTTTTGAAGGGCTGCCGGGGTCTAAAAACGCCTCGCCTTGCCCTTCAAACTGCTGGGGGAGTATTGTTACACTATATAGCCAGGTTTTTATTGTCTGCCAGGGCACAGATGCATACACAAAGTATCTATATATTGCGGTGCGTCTAAAGCGTGCATTAGTTGAAAGAGAGAGGGAGAGGGATTGGTTCTTTGGGACTGAGGGTACGCCAGTCTGGATAGAGATAGGTTACGTGCCGTGTCCGTGGGCTATTAAATTAAATATACGCTCGCTTTGACGGCCCTTCCGACTTTATGGATTTATGAAATGAGAGGAGGGATCCTAGCACAGTTGCCCTCTTAATTGTTTTTAGTATGAAGTAATTTCGGAGGGCGCAGTGAGACAGACAATGATATTTCCAAATGGGCTGCCGAGTAATCTAAATCATTTTCACGCTGCCTAGTCATATGTTTTGGAAAACACGTGCAATGCGAAAAATAATTTGCTTTTAGAATCGCAAGTTCGTGTTTGCTGCGCCGCACAAAGTGCAATGAGATCTCATTGGCGACTTTTTAATTGATTTGAAAGTGCGCAGTTTTGTTTGCGAAGGGAAATCCGCAACGTGTTGACGCCTATGACAGGTCGACTATTCTGCAAATCGATGCAAATTGCTTGTTGTTTTGATGCCAGTTTTAGCGAAAAACTAGGAAAATGACCAAGTTCAAAAGGTTTTATAAAGATATTTTTGGGCTCAAGTTACAGTCGATTGATTGGGAAAAAGAAATATGTCAATGTGGAGTGATATGGTACACTTCTATCTTCAATACTTTAAAGAGTGTCTTGTAACTCAAAGCTTAAACAATAATCTTTTTTTGCAATAATACTTTGTATTTCATTATAGTTAACTATTTAAAAGACAATTACAAAAAAATAGGTATTTAAAAAAGCTTTTAATATGGTTTGAAAGCAGATAAGAGGTTTAGAAGGTCGAGAAACTTGATTTTTTATTTCCTATGCACAAATTTCAGTACAGAATTTTCCTCGAACACAAGCACGACCAACAATACTTATATATTTGCTGACTCAAAATATACACATATATACATCATATGTATCAAATTTTCAGAACACTTGCCGTCTGAAAATTTGAAGCGTATCGACAGTGTCACAGACTGTTTGAATTACACGTTATTGAGGGGGCTCTCATATCTGGTTTAGCTCTTAAAAATAGGCTGGGTTTCGGGTCTTGGATTACCATCATGGGAAACGATCCTTGACTCGTACGTAAATTAGTGTCTCATGCGAAGGTGAAGCACACATTAAAAGCGTACTTTTGTGGAAGTAAGTACGAGTTTAAATCCTAAAAATGTTACCTATGCATTATGAGGTTGTATTTAGTAAGGAAGCTCTCTTACTATATTCGAGGGCACACCTTATTCATTTAACAACTAATTTTTCACAGAAATTATATTCGGTTGCCACGGAAATAATATTTCCCCTTCTACACCTGCCGATTTCTACATTTATGGTGGTGGTCCCCCAGTTTCTGCCTCACGAACCACACGTGCCCGATCCGGGATAGTGGACATTTCAACAAAGCGGCCGCTGGTCGGTTCCTAGGACTCAGACTGTCTTGTCGTGCAGTTGCATTATATGTAAATGCAATTATTTTCGCACATGCAAGGCACAGAGCGACCCGGGGCAACGCGCATTAAGACCGGGACGCATGTTTGTTGACAATTAATGCCTGGTTTTTCTTGCAGCTGAAACTGGGCGGTGTCTCTGGTCTAAAATTGGCGTGTGCAGCGTGTGTGTATGAACCCAATTTTGCAGTAATTTCCGCATAGCTCGGCCGGACAGGCACACGAACGAAACCGAATAATAAGCCCCGGCGAAACTATAAAACTCAGCTCTACGTCATTGGTCAGCGGTAACCCCTTTTTTGTGACCAGAACCTAAATGAACGCATCCGCTGAGGCATGAGCTGCTCAGCTCTTCCCCTTGGCTGCGGCACAAAAAATATTCCAATCATGCATTTGGCCTCCGATGCACTGAACTCTTCTTCTCTTAGGGCTGCGGTGGCTGCCTTTTCATCATCATCCTCATCCGCATCATCATCACCACCACCAGCATCGACGCCAGCGACCCAAGTTGATCATTATGTCATGTACTCGTGGTTTGTCTGGGTGGCACTTTGATGCCTTCTTTCCACTCGCCTTACTCCGGTGGCAGAGATTATTATCCCCTGATTAACCGCAGCTCGGATGCTTCTCTTCGATATCTTTAAAATTGTTTGGTATTTTAAAAGGCGAAAGTACTCTAAATAAAAGGAATACTTATGTTTTTGGTGTCGCTGCAAAGAGTCACCCCAATAACAGTGAACTGCTTGTGCGAATATGACAACAGTTAACCCACTCTAAGCCATCTTAATCACAAGTATGGCTAAATAATAATATTTTATCGGTTGACTCGATTCTACGAAATGTGTACATCACGTATTCTACTTTTTGCTACTTTCAGCAGATTAGATACCAGGATAATCGTTTGAGTGTCAACTTCCGGCGTCCCCATTTGTACGTTAAATATTTAGCTTTCTGCTATCAAAATAAGATTAGATTGAAATGATCGGGCATGATTCTCACTTGACCGCAACTAAACATTACACATCTTTTGTTCTTTTCGAAGTCAACGTCTCCTGGAATGCCATTCTATGATGCGGAACGCAGGAAGTAATAAAGGACAAACACCGAACACACTATTTCAGTGTCAAGTGGAAAGTATTGATTTTCTGTTAGCTTTTTGTTCGTAAAAACCATCGCCCCGCACCATGCGAAATCACTTCTTTTGGCCATCCGCGCCGTGGACTGAGTACTGTATATTGGCCCAAAACAGCAACGGACTCGGAAACGCGCGCCGCCATTGCATTCTTGGCACCATCACCACGAATAGAAGGAGCAACGTTGGCAGCTCGCGGGCCTCGCATCCGACCCGTTCCCCCAAGGCATACCTACAAATATATATAAGTATAGCATGACCCAAGTTGACTTGTAGTTCTGTGTGTTTTTTTGGCATGTTTCATTGGCAGGCGCGCTTAAAATATGCAGAATAAGTCGCGCAGCAGGTGGAAGGGCTGCAAATTCGAGGCTGGCGGAGGAGACGTCGAGTGAGGTACTACTACACACTACACACCCATTTTTCAATTGCCCCCGTGCGGCATTTTATTGTTCGCTCGCCCGAATAGAATAAGTGCACTGCACCACCTACATATCTCGAGCAATGGAAGCCGGGCAGGAGAAGCCCTTTTCCCGAACTACTACTGCAGTGACGTGCCAGAGCAAGTTCAAATCCAGTAACTTCGGTTTGTATTTATTTGAGTCCTAACTTTGAGCCAGAAAAGTCTTAGAATTGGGTGGACATGCTCTTACTGAATAATGCTCATCGAGCTGTGTCTTTGCTCAACCTGTTTAGCTAAATTATTTGATTCAAAAGTCTCTCGTACCCCTCACAGACACACACTCATCTCCATGTTTTTCCCACAAAAAGAAAAAACAATAAAAAGAATTCCTTTTTAAAAAATCAACGACAAGCTTGCCCATAAATGTGTATTTTTTACTGCTGACCATTTAAACATATAAAAAATCCGAATAAATTGCGTCAGAGCAGCGAACAGAACAAACAAAACCTATTGATAATTTAAGCAGAGTCCGGCAATAATTGATAATGGTAAATAAAGGCAGGCACAGCACACTGACGTCACGAATGGCAGCAACATTTTATCAGCAGGAGACGGATGATAAAATAAATAAATATATTATTCAACGTCGGCACTTAGTAATAATTGTCTGGCTACGGGAAACACACACCTGAACTACCTATTTTTAATAATCGTTATTAATAAATAACTGAAGTGCAAATGACGCGCGCGGTTTGTACTTGTAAATAGCTTGGCACAAAATATATGTGGGGAAAGTGGACAATCATAAGGCTGGCACATATTTACATGGAATATTCCGATGATTCAGATGCAGCTCTTTGTTTGCCCTGCGAAGCTTCCTGGACACTCTATTTACTCTCTTTATTTTTGCACTATTGAAGCTGATAAGCCGACACCTTATCAATGGAATTCGGAGGCCGTTTCTCGACTCTCTGCCTTAGGCAAACTTAGTTTTTGCACATGGCTAGGCCAGCGTAATTAACGTATGGGAGAATCACAATCACACCAACACTATTTCTTTCAAAATATATTTAAATTTTTAAATTCTATCAATTTCCGGTTTTCCACTTTCTTTATTGTATTTATTTATAATTTTTTTTTTTATTTTTTGGCACTTTGTCACGGGAGAAGGCAAACAAAACGCGAAAAGAAAAATTCAATTTAGTATCAGCTCGAAAGGCCGCGCACTCCGAACGATCCGTATCCGTCAGGCCGATTTCTCTCTTTAATTTGCCGGACAGCTAGTGGCAGCGTTAACAGCCCACATTCGTTCGGGTTACCGGGTAACATTTTGTCAGTGATGCCACAATTTCTACCCTAAAAAAACCAATCCATTTTTTTCCCACAAATGACGAAAGAAGTCCTTTGTTCCACAGGTTTAAAAACACTTAAATATTTTAGTTTTCATAGGATGTGAGAAATATTCGATTGTCTAATGCAGTTAATTGTAATATGTTCAATGCATATTCTTAATTATGTATTGTTGTCGAACTTAAAAATATTGAGTAATTAAAAAAAAAATAAAAGAATCACTGTCACACGCTACATTACGCGATGAATTTTTTCTCCTTTCATTCTTTTTTATACACTTTTTAACTTTATAGATTATTAGACATGCATAAGATCGATATACAGTCGTTAAAAGCTAATTAGAAAGACGACTATGACATGACCTTTCTAATTATATGTTGTATAATAGAAGAGGAAGTATATATTGTAGATCCTTATTGTTGTTGTATATGCACCAAGCATATTCGACTTCCCAATTAGCTGCCAACGACTGTACATACAAAATTTAAATTTTAGAAACATTTTCAGAGTATATTCCTTTTAAGTGATCTTTATTTTTCTATCCGTTGTTCTCATACATCAAATAAAAAAATATTTATTGTTTAATTTTACCATACATGTACCAATTACATACAACTTTTTGTTTAAAGCATTTTTTTTTTTTTTGGTTACCCTTAGTTATATATGAATATATTTAAAACGACTAAAGCGGCAGCACTGTTATCGGTTAAAGTGCGCAAATGTTATTGTTAGAGAGAGAACAAAACAGGCGGCAACCTTATGCCACACTCTTATTTTCGTCGCTCTTCGAATAAATAAAAACCCTCTTGCGACAAAGAGAGGACGTTGGCACAGCTGACTACCGTGCGGCTTACAACAAGTGGCTCAAAGAGAGGAACAGTAAAGAGGAAACGTGTGGAAACTCTTAGTTTCGCGCTTGGCAGATGTTATTAAGAGAAGAGTCACAGAAACGCCCGTAAAACATGATACAATTTATGCGCGCCACACACCTAAGATAAATACGACAGATTTTTATTTTAAAATAAAGATAAACAAAAAAAAAATAACGAAATTTTCTAAAATAGTATGAATTATTTTTTAAATTCTGATCCTCAATGAATTCCGACTGAATCTTCACCGAAATTGCAGGATTTCCACGATAATTTTTCATACAAATAGGCAGACAGCAAGGTCCGACTTAGATAGATAATTGTTTTCGACTCAACTTTGTTGAATCATTAAATCAAAACCTAAAAATGTAGCTATTCTTATTTAATAATTTTCAAATTTCAAATTGTAAAATATTTAAATATGTACCTAATGGCTTTTACCAAGCAACACACACATTGGTCAAATGAGCCGCCAAAGTTGCAATGGTACATTGACATGGGAGGAAGTCATTATCATTTGGCCTGCTCCTGTTTTCGCATAATCACATAATATTGAAACACGTGAGAACTAAGTGGGCCCATTTGCATGCAGACGCCATAAACCGCAGTAGTTGTCCCGTCTGCCGTTCCACGTTCCCCACCAACCGTTCCCCGTTAGCTGTACCACTTTTCATTTGTGTTTTGTGTTGGCTCTGACTTCGATTAGTTTCCCTTGGCCATTGTTCGGGGTCGAGAGAGGTATGAGCAGCGGGACAGAACAGAGTAATGGCAGTGCATTGGCCATTGTTGCCACTCGTTGCCAGTCCGAGTCCCTTCTCGTTCTGTTCCTCTCCCTTCCGTGCCTCGTCGCTTCTCGTCCTGTTCGCCCATAACCTCAAAGCAGACAACATAAATCAAAGACAAATTTGCACTTCAAGTGCGCTTTCAATAAGTTTGCCTCTTTGTTCTTGTTTTGTTTATGCTGCCTTTGCTGGTTCCCGTAAATCATAATTTAGAGCTCTGGCGGTGGGGTTGGGTTGGAGAATCTAATACTTAAACATGTAACTTAGCCATTTTAAAGGTGAAGAATAAACATCATTCGGCGTTTCATTTATTCTCATATTCCGACTGGGGCCTTTTTTTCCTCGTCTTATTTCTGATATCAAAATAAATGCCTTTAAGAGGCTACTCTCAATTTTCGGCTCATTGAAGTTTCTCTGCTAAGGACATTCGGACATAACAGGTTATCGACCGAATTCCTCTTAATAAAAAGAAAATAATCTGTCAAATAAGGATATCGGGATTTTAAAATAAGAATAAAACTTTAGAAGAAAGACAATGATCTGAATACTAAGGGTAAATTTATATTTCCTCGTTGTTAAAGTGTCTGATAGCTTTCTGTTCGAAAACGATAGTCACAAGATAATCTTATCAAATCAAATGATGAAATGTATCTAAATGTAAGAGAATAACACAATGCATATTGATTATGGTGCTATGATACTCTATTGTAGTTTTCAATTATTAGACACTTTATTAGAATCTTAAAAGAGTTATGTGTTATTTTACTTGGAATTTATACTTTTCTCGATCCGGAAATAATTTGACAGTTTCCTTTTAGCTCTCACATTTACATGCTAGAAAACGTAATTTTCTTAACCGGGACTTTATCTGACCGTCTAATTTTTGACAGGAAGGATTGAAACTATTTCCAAATGGAAGCAACAACGAACAGAAATAAGTAACGATGAGCTAGGAGGAAAAACCATTTATAATAAATGGCGAATATTGAGCGGAATTAATTTTCGTTCTCATCTTAGCAAAAACAATATTTATTTACATCACCCACAGCTGCCGCCCATGAATGGGAAGGCTGGCGTCTTATCAGTTTAGCCGAACCAACTGATATAAGAAGTTAAATATGCAGGCCCACCGAAACGAAACGCACGCTGAACTTAAGGGGTCGTCAATGAGTCCCTCAAGTAACATTTTCTGATAACTGTGGAATGTCGTGAGTCACCCAAAAGCAATACCGGATATTTGCGCTGGGAATTAAGTGCATAATTGCGTAAGCATTTGTAAAGTATTACATAGAGTATTCTCAGAGCCGCTTAAGATGTATATATATACTATAGTGAGTATTTTTCTTACTTAAACAAAACGAATTAACTTATATTTTTTAGTATATTATATTATATTTCTAAGGTTTTTTGAAAACAAGAAATGTACACTTATTTTACATTTATTACACACATGTGGTGGCGACCTCTACCACAGCTATCAATATTTTTAAGCTTGGCAAAAATTCCAAGTGTCGGCGCCACTGTATAAAAATTAGATCTTCCTAAGCATGGTTACACTGGTGCTATTTTTGAGAAAATTTTAATACCGAACTAATTTTTATTCAGATCGAAGCAAATGGTAATGCACAACGACAGGTTTAAATTTTCTAATGTCATTAAGTTTAGAATTATTTATATTATTAATTTATTTGTAATTACATTAGTTTACAATATCCGAAGACTATTCGAGAATAGTTTTGAAAGATCTTTGGCTATATACTGCTAGTTCGAAATATAAATTTTACAAAATTCTATCCCTTCAAGTTTACTTATCTGCATAATTTCTACAATGCAGAAATGTACAGAGAGGCCTTAAAATACAAGTGAATGCGTCTGTACTATTTCTGCCTGGTTTCGTTTTTAAATTTATTGCCGCCAAGCTAAGCAAATTCGGATGCCACACCACACCACCCCAAAAAACCTAACCCAACTTAACCCAAAACCTGAACTCAGCTAATTGCTGAAAAATTGAAACTAAAACCCGACAACCTGGACTCGGGAGCGAATAAAGAGGGAACAGATTTGGTAATGTATGCATACACGGTAACGCGGCACACGCGAGTTCAGGTAAAGAGGGCAGAATTTGGTGTCAGT
>JAEIHY010007738.1:0-16568 GCA_018904565.1 Drosophila tsacasi | reverse complement strand
TTGTGGAATTATACGGCTTTAGGTTTGCTATTTAAGTAGGTTCTTTAAAGTGTAAATCAATAAAGTGAGACAAGCATTGGGATAATTTATTGCATAATTAAGGTATTAAAAACCTTTTAGTTATATAAAGTTTACTAACTGTAGTTATTCATAGAAATTACAATTTCTAAAGTGAAATTACAACATTTTAAGCCAAATATATAGTCAAGTTAAAATCCTAAATTCCCTGCTTCGCTCTTCGCTTTGTCCCTGCTTTTGTTCCCAAAAAAGAATAATGGCTTCCTCGGCTGGTACAATTTCTGCGAGTGCTCTATCTCACACACTCGGACCCGGGACTCTCGGTGGGACTGCACCGGAGAACAGCTCTCAAGGGAATTGGTTGAACGCGACGGCAGGAAACTGCGCCGCGGCGGTCCACGCTGCGTATGATTAACAATTTAAGCGTGTGCATATTTCACAGAGCGAGAGCACACGCATTCGGGTAAAGTGAAAATTGCATTCATAGACAATAGAGGAGGGACCTTAAAGCGGATGAATGGAGAGGATCAGCTTTAACTGCAGATTCCCCCTCAGTTTTTTTTTATTTTGTTTGCGTCACTGTTGCCGGAGCTCTACAAGGCAGACGTCAAGTCACACAAAAAGCGGTGGGTCCAGGTCCTGGCCGAGATTGAAGGGCCAGACCCCTACGTTACGCACCGAGCGGTTTTAAGTGAGTTTTCACCCCACCACTGGCCTCTCCTCAAACAAAGCCTGGTTCCTAAGCTAGGTCCAAAGCCCACCAATTGTCCTGCGAGAGGGGAGAGAGTGTGTGCGAGAGGGCAGGACATGCACACCGGTAGGGCGACTGCCTAATAGCTGGTGACTGCTACTCCATTGTGCGACTGGCACTCCAATCACCAGTCCATGCAACACTTTATCCCATCGATTGGGCACTACAGAGTCCGCTATGCCTCGTCCCATCTTTTATGGTCGAAAAACAGCAGAAAGCCGGCCCCACTTGTCCCCTGTTCGACACATTAAACGCATTTGCTGTCCGGGCAACAGCGACTGTGTCCTGCGGAGAGTAGCGCAAAGTCACTTATTGATTGAACAAGCATCCAGGCTGTCCTTCGCAAACGGCGATTGCATCTTGCTCTCTTGGCAAATGGCACAAGTTTGGCCACAGAATTTGCAAATGGAAGCACATATTAAAGGAAAAACGGGTCTTCTCTCCAAGGTAAAAATGTTGAGAATTTCTGTAAATTAAATGGGTTGGGTGGATGATAGAGTAAAGGCTTTAAAGTTAAAGAAAGCTTGTAATAAAACCAGAAAGATGGTAGGTTTTGAGTACTGATTTCCAAGCAATATTGAAAGCTACCCAGAGTTTAATGTAATGTAATGTTTATGTAACCAAACCGAAATACTCATAACCTATCCAAAATATCAACAAGTCAATCTCTTATTAAAACGGAAAATAATGGAGTCTTCACTGTGTGAAACTAACACAGACTTTGAATATATACTTTCGACAACTAAAAGGATGAAAAGGGATGATTATATTTCTATAAGAAATAAAATATAATTCTTTATGAATTTACTAAACTTAAAATCTATTTAAGTATTATGGTATTAAAGATAGCTCCAAAGTATCTTAGGTTTCCCATTTTTTTTATTATTCCATAACATGTCTTTTTTTCTAACATTTTCTTATGAAACCACACTATATTTCAATATATATTTATCCCAAAATAATTAATTTAAAGGAATACAGCATATTTTCCAGAAATATAATCTATATTCAACTTTTCCGTGTAATAAGCCTCTTGTAACTTCCTTGAAAACACAACCCCGTCCAGAGATGACCTCCTGCTGTCGAAGATTCGGGGAATCCATTAACAGGACACTCCGTTTCCTTGAGCACCTCGAGAGGACTTCAGGCTGGACACGGACGCCATGTTAAGTAGCCAGTTCGTACACACACGCTGGCTGTCGACCAGTCACTCTCTGCATAATGGACGAGATTAAGTGAGGCGTGGGAGCAGTGCATTAGAGATTGAAGATTCAAACATAATGCCACTAATTGCATATCTTGATGCTTCTTGTTGGGAGCTGGAGAGCCTCCTAGGACTATGATTGATTTTCGACACAAGTCCTGGTCACGCAGCGCACGGAGACTCATTACAAAGTCACGACTGCAAACTGGGCCAACTTGGACTTAGCCCCAGAGCAGAAACAAGACAAACAACCAGCTATCACAGGAGCCGGACAGCCGGGAAGCAGCAGAGCAACGGCAGCGGAACAGCGGGGGCAAAAGTAATTTTATTATCAAATCTAACTTTAACAACTGCAACAAACCTTGGCCCTCGGTACCTTGGCCGCCTCGAATTCCCATTCCGGCTGCCATTGCCTGGTTGCTGGTTGCTGGGCCAACTTGTTATTTGGCTTGTAAGTTACAAAGTCTTGTTCGTGTCCTCGGGGTAATAAAACAAAACTTTGTGTTGAAAATGAAAATGTACAACAGACGAACAAACGAATGCAGCTTTTCCCATCTTGCCCCATCCCCGTAACTACCTCCAAGCCTGGCGAGCTGTGAGTGCAAATGACAGGCGGAGCCAAAGGATTAGAGTGAAATGTAAATTTCATTCCGCCGACTCGTCTTTTTCTTACGGCTCCGGTCATCTCTCTCTCTCTCTCTCTCTCTCTCTCTCTCTCTCTCTCTCTCTCTCTCTCTGTTGGCCCTATTTGCAGTTGTCTAATTACGAGCATTTCCATAAT
This sequence comes from Drosophila tsacasi, assembly GCA_018904565.1. Taxonomy (NCBI): domain Eukaryota; kingdom Metazoa; phylum Arthropoda; class Insecta; order Diptera; family Drosophilidae; genus Drosophila; species Drosophila tsacasi. The sequence goes on along the minus strand of JAEIHY010007738.1, from coordinate 13,814 downwards.
ACAAAAGCCAGAAGCTCTTAGCTGGAATGACAAGAGTAACCTTGACCAACACCTTATGATGGAAAACTCTGGGGAAAAATTTAAATGGGGTTTGCTTTGATGCTAGATGAGTGTCTGAAAGTTTATTTGTGGTGATGATTGAAGTTCTTTAGGAGCTGAGCTCATTGACTTCTCAAGAGTTTTGCTTTTTTATATGGAAATAACCTTCAGAATGTTGGGTCAGTGATGTGTTTGGCATTTAATGTGAGGCACACTTCTAGAAATATAGCTTCTCTTATAAAGGTCAGCTTTTAATTGAAGGAATTGACTCTGTTTCTGTATCTGCTTTAAAAAATATAGAATGTTGAAGTTATATATAGCTTAATTAATAAAGTGAGCTTTATGAGGTCTCTCTTAAGTACAGATTTCCCCCATCCGGCAAAACCTTTTAATAACCTTTAATATCTTTATAAACTTCCTTTTAAGAAAATTTTCGTAGATTTTATCAGCAGAGCGCCAGGTTATAATTCAGAATAAGACTAACCTTGCCGCGGGCAGAATAATTCATACCACCTACCGAAACTCTCGACATATCCTTCTGCCGCACATTAAGGACTCAATTCCCACTTCCCCCATATATGTGCGTGGTCGTGTCCAGATAAGCGCTTTGCCAGAGCTACCTACCTGCTCTTATCTGCCAAGCCATTTACCAGGGTTTCTGCTTCCGTCTCTGCCGCCGTTCTAGGCCACGGCTGAAGCGTTTCCCCATTTCACAGCTTATTGTTATTCAACAGCCAAAAGTTTTTTCCCAGCTCCATCTCCCTCCCTCAGCGCTCTGGCAAAAGTCATAAGAAGTTTGAAAGGTTTTTCCCAACTCGTTTTGGGCTGCTGCGCCGCGTAACTCACTCGAGTCCGGAGCGGAGCTCTTCTGCTGCAACGCCTCAATAGTTTTATGAGCTTGCCAAGGGGGCGGAGTTAAATGCATTTTTAAATTGCAGCGAAATTGATCTTTAGTGGTGGAAGCTGCCACTGGCGAACTGGCGAGCTGGCGACGTGTAGCCATCAAAATCCGCTTTGCTTTCTCGAGTTGCTATTAAGGCAAAGAGCCTGCCAAGTGGCATATAAATCGACAGTATCTGGTCTTGGGTCCTGGGTCCTGGGCAGGAATGTGTGGCAGGAATTTCCTGGTGGCGAAGAGACCTCAACAGAAAAATTCTCACACCGAAGTTTTTTTTTTAAATATGTTGAAAAACTTTTTATAAGGCAAATTTTGGGGCAAATTAAAGTTTAAAAATATAATAACTAAGCTGTCACTGCTGGCCAAGAATATATATGATTTATAGGGTCGGAAATGACTGCTTCACTAATTTTTCCCAGTTTTCTGTTTAATCACCACTTTATTATCCTTAACTACAAAACAAAATAGTTTTCTATGATGTAAACCCTACAAAACCTTTTAATAAACCCCATAAAATCTGCTCTTTTTGCCCTGAAAACATTTTCCTAACCATTCCTCGCTCATTTCTTCTACTGTTCCCGCATCGTCTTAGCTTTTCCCTCATTTCCGTTGCTCATACGCCATGTAAACACGTGCTGGCAACAATAAGTCATAATGATGGCAGCAACCGCAATAAATGTGGCTGCCAAAGAGTGCCGAAGAGTGCTGTAATTGCAGCACGCACTGCGGCTGGCGGCTGTCGACTGTCGGCTGGAGGGTGCCTTCGATGCATTTGTCATGGCATTTATTAACTGTTCACGTGCAGCTAACAAATGATATTTTCCCCAAGTAATCCTCCTTCTCCTCTCCCTCAGACTGCTCCTTCGTAGATGTTGCTTCGTTTCTGCGGAGTAGGAATTAAGCAAGCATTCAGGCATCACTCCGTGACAGCATCTTTTTGACAAATTGAATTTGGCGAAAGGACGTGCTGTTGTTTCATGGCGTGGCCATGCTCCATTTGTGCTGCATTGATGATGATGCCGGGACTTGGCTGCGGCTAAGTCAGCTGCTGGCCAGGTCCAAACTGAAGACTGAAAGCTGCAGACTGCTGACTGCAGTTCCCCCCCTTTGCCAGAAACTTTTCAATTACATTACAGTTCGCTCCTCAAGTCGATGAAGGAGCTGGGCAAAGGAGCTGCAGGAGCATGTTGCCCAGGCGCCCGATGACAAGTCATTAAGAGTGACAAATTGCCGGAGAAGGGGACTAGGGGCGTGGCCGAGAGTCGTTGCCAAAGTTGGGACCACATTTAATTAGACTAAACTTCGGTCCCTCGCCGAGCTAATGCAATTCATTAAACATTTAATGCCCAGCCCACAAACTTTGTTAGCTGGCAAACAACAAGTGCACTCCCAGTTATGATGACGGCCTCGTGTGTGTGTGTGTGTGTGTTTAATCGGGCTTGGTCCTTCTGCATAACTTATTTGGCCGACAAAAAGGTGCAAGACATTATAATATACATATATTGTAGGCAGTTGTCCTAACGAGATTCCGCCTTAAAGTGCTTCCCCTATGGCCATATTTCAGATTCAGTTTACACAGAGCTTCACACACGAGCCATTATCCCTTTAGGCACAGTGGCTGCAGCTCTCGAAATATCTTCCTAATTGGATGGGGTTTTATGTTGGTTTCCTTATATATTATTTAAATCATTTAAATTTTACTTTTGGGGGTTTCTGCTGAAGAAGAATGAAGATTCAGGGAATAGTGCTACATAAACCTAGAAATTGTATTTTAATAGGATACTTTTCCAGGTAAATCTCGCTTATTTTTTTAAAAGGCTTGTCTTATTAATAAATAATATATTTTTTCACCACTGTCCAGCCTTAACAATTTACATTTCCGGCTTACAAACTTCTCACGCTTCTCTGTCATTACCAGGCTCTGCCCGACAGCCACCATTCGTTGGCTTCGTATTAACTGATTGATGGACTCGGGCCCAATAAATTCAATTGTCAGAGTGTGGTGTGTGCTGGAGCAACACTCCTTGGACACGGACTCGGACTCGGACACCCACGCCCACTCTCAACTCCCCAAGGGCGGCAGATTTATGCGCTGTCTCCTGGCGGTCGGCAGGCAGGCAGGCTGGCTCACTGACCGCCTTTCGACGAACGCAACTGCGTACGAAACAAATTGTTAAGCTTCTCGCCGCAATTTTTTTTACTCCGACTTTCCGGCGCTCGTTACATAAAGCGCACATATGACAGGCAATTTGTGTTTATTGCGTGGCCATAAAGACCTGTCAGGCGACAGCAGCAATGGCCTTTCGGCCAGGAGCCATGCCACTCCAGCTGGGCAAATCTCTTTTGTCCTTCACCGTTAAAGACGCCATTAGAGAAGCCAGCCACAGCCGCAGACAAATACTCGAAAAGCAGCCACACTCATAAGCCACAAATGCGCCGCACGATTCGGTCCATCATTAAAGGTACATAAGGTTTTCCTTTCATACTGATACCCTTTGTTTGATGGGGTATATAATCGGGTCATAGGAGGAGAATTTTTCTATAAAATTCTACTAAATTTAAGTTTTTCTTATAATATTTATCATATATACTATGGCTAAAATTCAATGAGATTTGTTTAAATAAAACAATGTCAGGTAATATAACTTTTTTTATACCCTCGCAGGGTATTATAATATTAGTCAGAAGCACAGAACTCAGTGAAGGAATCATTTCCGACCCTATAAATCATGTATATTCTTGATCAACATCGACAGCAGAAACGATCTAGCCGTGTCTGGTAGAAAAAACAATTAAAAAATGTTGTAGAAAAAATTTAAGGGGTTAAATTGTTAAAATTAAAAAAAAAAATTGAAACAAAAATAAATTTTAAAATAAATGGAAATTAAGTATGCAGATTTCTTAGCCTTGTAAAAAATAACTAAGAGCAGTTTTTCGAATTCAAATTAATGTATTTTTAGCTTAGTTATTATATTTTAAAGCGTGAATTTTTCCAAAAAATACTTTTAACATTAAATTAAATTGTAAATTATTTTTCAAATGTAATATTTATTATATTTTTTATATATAGAATATGCATCACTCTGAATTCCCAAATATTATTACAGGGTACCCACAAAACGATCTCCTTAGACTTCCCTACCTTCGTCAGCCTCCTGCCTGCCTTCAGTTGATTAATATGCAATTTCTTGATGGTAGAATCGCCATTAATGCACAATCACACACATATGCAAGAGAAACCGCTAACACACACACTCTGAAGTGGGCCAGATGCAACTGTTAGCTGATGTTTTTTTTACTCCACTGGTCTTTGGCTTTTGTTTGTCGAGCGGAAAAAAACACAGTGGCAAAAACAAAGGGATAATTTAAACTCTGTCATAAACTAGGTTAGCAACGCTGACACACAGACACAGTCCACACTCACACACACCCACAGTAGACACACACACCCACCCGTTTGGCTGGCTTCCTTATAATAACTGTCGGTCGGGTTTGGAGTTTTTCCTCATCAGCTTCTGTTGCTGTTGCTCCTTTTCTGCACTTTATTTCCTTTTTTTCTGCCTTGTTGTCAGACAATACGCGCATTTATTTCATTCACTTGTTTTTTCTCCTTTTTTTATGGAGTCTCTGCAAGTGTGTGTGTGTGTGTGTGTGTGTGTGTGTGTGTGTTGGTGGGCGTGCCTCGGCCGGGTCATGCGGCATTATGTGGTGCATTTTTTATGAGCCGCTCTGCTCTGCCTTTTATCACATATGCATACACACATGTACTCCATATATATATATAGAATACGTAGGCAGCCTCTGTGCCGCACTCAGCCGCTTTTTGTATTCATGGCGAATCGCAGCAGCCACATAAATTGGCCGCAGAGTTTAAACAGAATTTTTTTTTTCCATCACCATACCTTCCGGGGATGAAAATGCAAAAAGTGGAAAGTTCAACAGCTGATGGAGGAGTTCGGTAAATTATACTTAAGCAGGTGTGCTTGCTCAAGGCTATTAATTGGGAAAGTTTCGAGCGAAAAAGAGTGATATGTTCAGCGATCTTGAGTGGAGGCATAGGTAAGTCTGAAAGTTTTGGGGATTTGGTAGTTTTAAAAATAAAGATCAGATTTAATTAAAAAAAATAACTCACAGGATCACTACTTTTCTAGCCCGTGAAAAGCTACAAAATGTAGGCTTGACTTGGATACTTTAAGTATGCCGAATAGTATACTATGGTTTTTAACGACTCCGGCAGAGTATGCTATGAGCTTTTCTTTTTCTAATAATAATAAAAAATGATACAGTAGGAACAAGAATATTAAGCAAAGTATAAGTATATTCACTACAATTTATTCATTTAATTTTAATGCCAATCTAAGCATTAAACAAAAACTACATCAATTAACCCAAAGATCATATCCATTTCCATGCAGGTTTTTGTCACTTCAAAATTATGTTGTTTCACGGCAAGGCAACCGCAACGAATTCCTATTTAGAGTTATTGACAAACAGAGCATTTTGCAGCAATTTGTTGATGGTTTTTTCAACGGGATTTATTTAAAAAAAATATTTCCCACTGTTAAATAAATAAATCCGTGCTAAAGCAATTGACATAAAAAGCTGGAAAAAATCGGCGAAAAACCAATGTCAGACAGAGGGCCATAAAACAGCGATTAAATTGCAGATTCAGCTGCAAAAGCGCGTTGCCTGCCCTGGCTTTTCGCCTGTTTTCCTGTTTTTTCTTTTTCTTTATTCGCATTGATTGAAAACCCACACACAAATCGATTATTATTAACGATTTTTTGCCAATACTTTTTCCGATTGTGTTTGTTGTGCAATTCATTTCAATGGGAACCAAACATAAACATCAATTAAATTCGCCTGAAAAATAGCGTGGCATGTGTTTTATGGCTCCAAGGGCCTCTAGGTATGGCCATATCTTTTAACCATTTAATTAAATTATATCACACAAACCGGCCACGCCCCCCGTGGCACAATGTTGCCTGCGTTGAATGGTTTCCCGGCACCCATTTCCCATTTTCCAGCTGCTTGCTGTGGTAACCCCAAGCTCTGTCTCATATCACATATCTTTTGTTTAACTCTGCCAGCCAGGGGGTCAGAGGTTAATTGATGATTAATGCACACTCCGCGCCACAAATTGAAACATTACCTACCCCTGTGGTGGTGCTTTCTGGGAAGAGAAAAGCAAGAAAGAAACACACAAAGGCATTTAATTAATGAGCAATTGATTAAATCATAAACAAAGCGGCGAGAAGCAATCTAAATTGAATTCTCCAACAATGTCACACATTGGATTTCTCCCCATCAGTCTCGTTGTCATCGTGTCTCTCTCTCTGTCTCTTCTGCATTTTCCCGCCACAAGTGCAATGATTTCTGGACGTTTGACTCAGTGCCATGTAATTGCCACAGCAATTTGTTCAAATGTCAAAGTGCTCGCCACTGGGAGTGATGCACTCGAATTTGTCAGTAGCAGCATTCCGTTCCGTTTCAGCTAAATAATAAATGTCCAAACGAAGCTTAAATTGCAGCGGTTGCTCTACATTTTTTACGGACTTTTTGATAAGGTTTTTTACGGAAAGGTAGGGGCACAATAACAGGTCTCTTAAGTGGTTTTATGACTCTAAAAGATTCATTGTTGTAGAGCCGTATTTTTTATTGCTTAAAAAGAATGCGTTTTGGGAGGTATACAAATCAGTGGGACATGAAAAAAAGATTCTAGTACAAATCTATTATCGATTTTCATTAAATATAAATTTCTAAATAATTTGTAAATATCTGGGGCTATTTATTCATTTTACTTCAACCGCTTATGTCCGTTTTTGAGATACCGTTCATCTACAGTGTTTGGTTGGAATTTCAGCTATTCTTCTCTATATTTTATTTATATATAAAAAATATGTTAACTTTTCAAGTGGTCACCAGTTTTCTTTTATACAAAACGTGGCATTTATTACACGTTTTTCTTTAATAAAAACCACAGAATTTAAATTTTTTTACAAACTTTTTATTCTGCTTCGGCAGCTCTATAAAATACTCCATAAAAACCCACTGTTTTTTCCAATTTGCATCCCAATTAACTTCATTTTACCGCCCCTGTAACCATTTGGAAAATCACAGAATTTGGATCAGACATAACACATTTTGGGTGTTAACAAATTGAGTTCACCGGCGACCCCTGAGGGCACACTTGATAGGTGGTATCGTAATTATTCACGCCGGAAAAAATCGAGAGAGATGTGAGGAAAATTGGGAAACTGGCGTAACTCGGGGGAGCTGTGTCAGTGGCACACATTTAAATGCAAGGCCCGACACCACCTGACAGCCACTCTACGTGAAGTGCTTGTCGGATTTTTAAAATAATAACAAAAAGAATACTTTTGACACAGCAAAAAAAAGAACGGTGACACCGAAAATCATGCATGCAAAATGTGAGAGCAACAAAAAAGGGAAAGGGATAGGGACAGGGGAAGGGGGAGAGCAGTGACTGGCAGCGGAAAACGGAAAGCTTGGGAGGATGACAGGACACTTTTGCAAGTGTCAGTTAAATGAAAGGCACACCACATCCTCCCCTTTCTCCCCCAACAATGGACGATTTCTTGTTTGCGGTCGCCTTGCTGACTTCCCGCTGGCGAAAAGGAAGTTCCCCTAAAAACTTAAAAGATGTCAAGGTTGATGATGAGTCCTGGGCTGTATCTCCACACACACACACACAAGGACACTTTCACACACGAAAAACTTGGGCAGAAGTCAAAGTTCGGACGCCCGACGAAAGTTGAGCAAATTCAATAGAAAACAGTAAAGCGAGACCAAGTGAGTGGAGACCGTTTTGTGGCCTGCTGATGATGGTTACACCGGAAAAAAAACATCGTTTAAAGGTTTATTTAAATATTTCTTGGGAGATTTATTAATTATAACTGATTTTATAAGTTTTAAAAAAGGATTTTGTACAGAAAATTAATTTTTATTGTGAAATAATCAACAATTTTACTTAAAATTTAATGATTAATATTTTAAACATAGTTACAATAAAAAAAATGTATAAAACTTTAATTTATAATATTTTTTGTGTTACATTTTTAAAATAAATTAGCATGCAATAAATAAATATAAATTATTTTGCTAAAACATATTAATATTATTGAAATTTCATCTTTATTTATTTTGTGCATAATTTTATACATTTTTTTGTCAAATAAATATAATAAAACCTACATAAATTTTCAACAAACATTACACATCCCAAAATAACAAAGCTATAAAATTCTAAAATCAATAACATCTCATTTAAAAAAAAAAAAACTTTACTATTAGGCTCTTAAAATTCATTTAAACAAAACTTTTCACGATTCACTTTTTCCCTTTTTCCCATTAAATATTTTTAAAAATATATAAATATTAAATAAACAAAATATTGTTGTGTAACGTCACTGCCACTATCTCTCCCCTAACTCCATCTCCCCTATCATCATCATCACCCTTTTCACGACCCGTTGACAGCGCAAATATGCAAAGTCAAGTGGCAATTTATCATTCGCTGCACTGCGCGCCCGCCCTGCGGCGGAAAGCCAAAGGTGGCGCAGTCCGCCACCGCGTGGGGCACTCTGGGGTTAAGTGGCAAACTAAATTGAATCGCCAGCGCCCGAGCTATGCGTGGGCATGCTATATCTCCGCCTACAACAAACGCACCTCCCCAGCCCTTAGCCCTCTGCGCCAAACACCAAAGCCGCACACTGGAACTGTTGGTGATTTGTTTGCCGACTTTCTATTTATCTTTCAGGATTTAGGCAGAGTGTATTTAGCAAAAGCTACAGAAAAAATAAATTTGCCAAATTAAAAAGGCAGTTCTATGGAATAAATATTTATTTTGTAAGTTTAAAACATTTTACGAACTTTTTAAAGAGTTATCTCTGCTGGTCCCCTGTTTATTTTCCCTTTGCGTTGCATTAAAATCGATGCGACGCTGACCTTTCCCTCAATTAAAAGGCCGGTGGCGCACAGTGCCGGACGAAAGTAATGGGACACTTTTTGCGCTGAGGGCGATGCTGTCGACACTTTACCTCATTAGCAGCAGCAGAAGCATCCAAAGCCGCTTGTATAATTAATGGATGCCTCTGCTGCAGGCTTCGTATTGATTTTAATTTGCTGAATTCACTGAGTAAATATGATAAATACGAGGCAGCACTTATCCCCCGGCCACCCGCAAAGTAATTAACCAGTCCGATTTGGACCAACAGCTGCAGAGCCTGGCTGTCACCCTCTAAGCCAGTTGGTCAGCTTCACACAACCCCATCGGAGCGTTGTTCCCCGCCGGAAATGGTTGACAACCGCAGAGCAATACGAGCCCATCCGCAATACCACTCCGGAAATGCTCCGCTCCCTGCCGCTGACAAGCCTCAAGAGATCCAAACCAAAGACACTCGTCCTCGTCAGTAAGTGACCACAGCAACAGCACCAGAAACAGGAGCCGGAGCTGGGATTGGGATTGGGTTGACACTGGCAAGGGAAAGGCGGAGTAATATGCGTAATTAAACAAAACCGCAAGTGGGACACAGCAACAGAAATAAACGGGAGGAGGGTGCCAAAAGGCCGCTGCCGCCAGCAAAAGGATAAGAGCAACTGCAGATGCAGCGCATTTTGCACCCTTTGCAGAAGAGTCCTTTAGCTCTGGGAGATTTGTTAAATGAGCTATATTATTAACTAACCTAAGTGTTAAGTAATTAATTAATTGTAAGCATATAAGCAAGAATTAAGCCCTCTTCTGTTATAATTTATTTGGTATTTAGATCATTTCTAGTGATGTTTACAAAATGAAAAAAGAAACAATAGAAAATATATTTCCATAATATAAATATCAATATAAATATTAACCTCGTTTCCTTCCCTTGCGAAGTCCAACAAAAATGGTAGATACCCTTCAGCGAGGGATGTCGCCAGGCTTAAATTAAATATTTGCAAGGACCAGCGCGGCGAAAGAGAACAAAAACAAGGACGAGGACGAGGACGTGGCCGGGGTCAGAGGACGTGGAGTGAAGCCTGGGATGAAATCAAAGAAAGTGGAGGCAAAAGAGCCAAAAACGCAGTGCCACATAAATGTGGAGCATGCAGATTGAAGTGCCAGTCCGGAGACAGAGGCCCATGGAGAATCAGAGGCATCACAGACATCACAGAGGGGTCTCGGAGGCCTCACAGACATCAGAAGAGGCAAGTGGCAGTCGTCCAATGGAGAAATGCCAATCGAGAGGGGCTTAACACCCCTTAGACGGCTTTTAGGCAGTGGAAATTGATCGAAAGACTGAGAGCAAACATCGTTGACTGACATGATGGAACATTGGCATGAAAAAATACCAGCTGCTGGCTCTTTGAGATACACTCTTGTATCTCTCAGACACTCAGAAACAACCAAGAGGGTATGGCTTTCATAATGGCCCGCAAAATGTGCAACAATGTGCCATCGATTTTCTATTAGCCACGAAACACTTGAGCCAGAAAACTAAATACCGAAAGCAAATATTGATAAATACGTAACGGCATAAGGAGAGGAAGAAGACTGCCGCCCTGACTTGGCCCCGCCTTCCGCCCTTCTGCCTTCTGGAAGACCACAACAAGCACATTATGAATTCGAACTAAAAACTCGTAACTCGTAACTGTCCGACGCGACGGCGGGCCAAGAACATAATAAACGGTGACGGTGTCGGTAGCGTTGTCGGTGTCCATGAGACCGAAAATAAAACGCAGAACGTAACTGGAAGAGCGCCCCAGTGCCCCTGCACCTAGCCCTTAAAGGTGGCACCACGCTTACCGCACAATGTCACACTGAAATCTAAAAGGGGTCAATGCTAGTCAAATGTATAATACAATTTGGCATTTAAATTTTAAATATTCACAAGATAATATTAGAAATCTATTAGAGATTTATAGTTCGAAGACAAAAATTTCGTATCAAATTATGTAATGAAAATGGTTTATAAATCTATTAAAACCCTCTCTCAAAATCATTTTAGAAATGTTTTTATAAAGTAAAAGTGCTTAAATGATTTACTTATATAAGCGAAAAACGTTTTCATCCCCAAATAAATAATTTTATAATAAACAATTAAATAATCAAGAAACACCTGGAATAACTTTGAGATACTACTAGAGATTTTGTCTTCTAATCTTGATATCTTTATGAGACAGACCTGCTTAGACAAAAATCATGTGTTTAGGGGCTTAAATCTTATTCAAATTCTTATCAAGCTATATTCAGTTTATCTTATGATCTTTGTTATCTTTCATACCAAATCTCTTGAGTTTAATTCCTTCAAAGATAAGAGATAAGTATCGGTCAAATAAAGCTATTATTTCAAGGTTACCTAAATTCTACAATAATTTAAAATAATTTTAAATGTATCATAATAAATTACAGCCAAGAGAAAGGACGATTCTTAAAGCTGGTAAAAACATAAATGTTAATTTTTTATTTAATTGATATATATGCATACATATTTAATTTATAAAGAGATGGAAATTGTACTAATTTTGTTGCTATTTTGCATCTTTTTAATATAATGACCCCTTTTTCTTAGAAGATTACTTAATCAGCACACTTTTCTATTTGGTTTGCACTATTTTCAAGGGAACTGATAGGAACGTGATTTATATTTTTGCCAATTTTTTACTTTTTATATAAATTCCCGAAGCAGTTGTCATAATTTATTATATTTATATTTCTATTTTTCCCTGTGCAGCTCATCAGTTTTAGAAGTCACTCACCTGTTAGTGCTGCCAAATTCAGCATAAATCCAATTAGTAGTCGCATTGCGATGGCCATTTCCGATTATTGAATTTCACTCTTTTAATTGTTATTGTTATTGTTACTACTTATTATAGAAATGTATATTTTATGGCAATTCCTGTGAGATAATGATACCGCGCACACACGTTCTGTCGCCGGCGGCCTGAATTATTTAATTCATCTAAACATTAAATTGCTCCGCGAGAATTGTTTTTTGGCTTTGTTTCTGCAGTTTAAGCTACGGTTTGTTATTGTTTTTGTTGCTCTCAAACATTCACACCCACGCACAAGAACGCACACACACACCGAAAGCGATCCGGCGACGGAGTCTGTGTCCGGATATCGTTTTTCGGATCTGTGATGTCATTTCTCGCTAAACAGAAGAAATGGAAAAATAAGCTAAATAAACCGAATTAAAAATATAAGATAAATGCTGGCAAAACGATCAAATATAATTAAATTTCGTATTCCTTCTTTATAAGAGTTTCTTTCACGCTGCGGACAACTGAAATTTTTGAGGAACAAACGGGACACACAAGAAATTAAATAAATAATCCTTCAATCTACGAGGGAAATTCGCTTAAGTGAAAGGGAAATCCAAACATGTTATCACATTCACTTTTGAGTGAATTTTTTGAATTTTACCCGCAGTTACACTTCAAAAATAGCCAAGTCTGGCGGGAAAATGGCGAAATAACATCACTGGTCCGGATTCGGATTCGATCGGCTTGGCCGGAGAGAGAGCGAGAGAGCGGACACACGAAGTGTATATTAGAACCAACGCGCACGAATTTCACTTTATCACTGAATTTGATTTTTTTTCGCGTCTTCGGGCCCGAGCAACATTTTCGTGTTGTTTTTTTCCGTGTTGCAGCAACAAAGCTTGCTTCGTTTTGTCGAATGTTGCAGAAACAAAGCTCGGCTTAACCGAATTTCCCCTTAAAAGCTCAAGGCGGAGAAAGTTTTCACCATTTCTCTTTATGGCACACCTTATAAAGAAATGTAGGTGAAGGAAAATATATTATAATTGGTGAAAATATACCAATAAACTTAAGAATTAAATAAATTAAAGAATTAAATATAAAAATATACAAATTTAGCTATAATTGGATAAACATTTTTAAGTAAGCTTTTCGGCTAAGTAATTTTTAGGATATTTATTCTATTCAAAATTATTAATTATTATAATTATTATTATTATTAATTAATTAATTCATTAATTATTAACCGAATTTCCCCTAAAAAGTTCAAGGCGGAGAAAGTTTTCACCATTTCTATTTATGGCAAACTTAGTGTACAAATGTTAATTTATAAAAATATGCCATGTTTCGGGAAACTTGATTTGTGGTAGAATTTCAGGAAACTTGGGTTTCACTCACAGTTTATTCACAGCGCCATCTAACGGATATATACCAGCTTAAAGATATTGTTTATTTGTACTTTTTACTTATACTTTATTTTACAGGAAACTTGGGTGTCATACACAATGTCTTTACAGCGCCATCTAACGGATGTATGTTAAAAGTTGTTATATTTGTAGTAGTAGAGTTTATTAATTTTTATTATTTTGTAATAATTTTAATTCTTTTATAAACTTATAAATAAACTTTTAAAATAAAAGTATTTAAAGTTTATTTTTTTTTTTTTTGTTGACACAGGTGTCAAAATGTTTTAATCGATACTTTTGTACTGACTTGGACACTAACCAAGAAGAAGAAAAATCGAGCGATACTTTTGTACTGACTTGGTCATTCAATTGACTTTCGAAATTTCATCCCACCTGGCGACAAGAATGGCAAGCCGTGTTTTTAGGAAATATAGGAAAAAAAACAATGAAGTGATACATATAGAAATAGAAGATAATAGAAGCCAAGGAGAAAGGTCACACTGGCCCAAGAAGGGTGGGCACATTATTACGGCGAAGATGAGGAAAATAGGCGGGCACACTTCGCCACGCCGGATCCCTATATATAAAGCTGGCCACCGCCTTGGCGAGCAATCAGTCTTCGCCGGCGATCGGCGAAGTAAGTCCAGCAGCAGCTGGATCAAGGAGAAGGACCCTTCAAGGTAGAGCTGGGAATCCCAGTCTGGGATAGTGGA
>JAEIHY010007734.1:0-15176 GCA_018904565.1 Drosophila tsacasi | reverse complement strand
AAAGAGTTAATCCAAACCCCTTATTATTGGCCTTGTTATCCCTCTCCAAAAGACAATCCCTCTTCCCAAAAAAGCCCTCAACCTCAATCCATTCTCACCCTTAATAACCAATCAGTACTTGAGGCCAGTGGTACTAGTAGGTACTATCGCACCGGACCTTACCTAACCCAAAAGATTGGGGCCCATAACCGGTATGAGCCGATTGCAAAGATTGCGAAATGTGAAACGTGTTAAAAGAAAACAAGCCCCCAATGAACTTTGCACGGACCAAGCACATCAGCCCATATTTCCCGAATCTCCATTGTTTACCCTGGGCAAAAAAGCAACTTTGAATTCCTAGAACCGTGGCAGCGAGCTCAAGTGAGAGCTGAAGTGTGTGTGGAGAGCACCATAAATGAAATCAGGTGAATTTAATAAACTCTAATCGCGAGCCTTCAACTTATTTGTTAATTTTGCAAATTATATTTTATTGGATGGTTCTCCTCGTATCGCGCTTCCGATTGTGCAGGAGAAGGGGCTACGAGTAGCAGTGTCGCAGGACCCTTCGCACTTTGAAATTGTATATTATCGACGCCAGGGAAATCAATAACTTTTATCTATCAGTCGATGACTCGCTAAAGTCTTATACTGATTCATATGTAAATTATTATTTGAAGTTTATTGTCTAGATAAGACTTCTCACTGAAATGATATTTGTCTTTTTTATGGCACTTGTCATGGGTATATATTTTTAGAATATGCAATCATATATGTACTTTAAAGAGAATGGAAATAAAATATAATAGGGTATTGAATTAAGGCTTACTTGGGTTGTAAAACCTTTGTTCAGTGTGACATAATAACTATATATTTACTTAAGAAAGGTTAATAGCTAATTTATTTAATAAACATCTTGGAATTAACACAAAATTTGTATTGCTTATTATATAAAAAGGTCAAGGAATGGTTTCAATTTAAAAGAAAAAAACAATTGTTTCTTGAGGTATAAAACAAAATTTAGGGTTCCTTCACCTAATTAAGACTTTAATTCTTAAAAGATTTTCCCTAAGAGCCAGATATAGCTCCTAATGACTCCTTATAAAATTTTTATAAAAATTTACAACAAATTAATTAAATGTAGGGCACCCCATTGCCACCTTAAATCGGACCCTTCATCCATTGACACCCATTCAAAATTGATTGGTTTTTCCGTGGTTTCAACAAATGCCATTGCCTCGAACACGTCAGCAGCGATGATATGCAAAGCGACGGAGTCGGGGAATGGGTATAGGAATCGGAATCGAAATCGGAGACAAAGACAAAGACGGAGACGGAGAGGAGAGGGAGCCGGAGCTGGAGCCAAAAGTCGCTTGAAGTGGCGGGCATGACAGGTGCTTTGGTGACTTTATCTCACACCAGTTCACCTCACTCACTCACTCGCTCACTCACCTGCGCGCTGTCTTATCAGGCCGGGCAGGCAAACAAATTGAACTCATTTTTCTTTTTAAACAACAGCTTCGACGCAATTGTCGACACGGGTGTACATAGATACTCCAATAAGACCCGACTCGTCTTGGCTTAATCAGTTCGCGGCAGTTCGAGGAGCACACCGAATATGGTAAATGGGAAAACGCAGTCGAGATAATGCCGAGTGCCGGAGGAGAGGCAGGTTCTCCATACCATTTTTATCTAATTAGGCTAAGCAGCACAGCAAAGCGAACGAACGAACAAATATTTATTATTGTACTGTAAAAATAATCAATCACTTGATCGTTACAGCAAATGGTAATGGTATCTGTATAGCCTGTCTCTATACGCCACGCAGATAACGGCATTTGAATAAGAAAAGCAAGCAGGAAACTCCTTATGCGACCATAAGATACCCTCTACTTGATGAGGAAACGTAGTGTAACCTAGTTTGAGTATATCAAATACAGGGTTTATTTTGAAGAGTAACTAAATTCGTAATAATTGCTATTTAAATTTGGTAAAACAAATCATAATTAGCACATAAATCTCCATAGGATAGTGGCATTTCTAATAGATCTTGAACTAGTCTTCCAATAGAGCAAGCTAAATCTGCTTAAAAACTTATATCCCTTACAATACCTTTTCCCCCCTTCATTTACCTATAATATACCCTTCTCCCCTGCAATCACCGGGTATTAAAGGTAGCCAAAGAAAAGGGAAATGCAGTTCCAACTTGTCACCAGACACTTGAACTCAAAACCGCGGCGCACCACACAAGTGTTATGCTAATAAAACATATCGGCCGATCGCCTTATCAATAAGGCAACAAAATACTCGAACTCGTTCGCCTGCTCAGATATAGATATAGATATATATACAGACATTAAACAAATCGCGAGGCAGAGGGTTACTTTTAAAGTGTAAATCGATCGGTTTTCCCTTCACACTCTGTTTATTGTATTTATTTCAATTTCAATATTATTTATTGCTCGACGTTCGGTGCAGCACGGCGATATTGCGAAAGATATTGGAATTATCGGTGCGGGGAGAAGGGGTACTCTGTGTAAACTTTTTAGGGTAAACTTTGATGCAGGTTCTGTTTATCGGCTGGCTTAAGCCCAGGAAAGAGGGCGCCTTGCTCTTAAACAACATCTCCCTTGTTTAACTGGTATGGATTTCCCACTTGCCTGCAATAATTGCAAAGGAAACACCTCATTTCTTGATAAACAAAATCAATTTACCATTAGGTGGGTGGCGGGGAAAACCCCTTTGGACACGAAATCGGAGCAACATAAATTCAAGAATGTTTCATTTATCAAACGCTGTTCCAGATTACAGATTAGGATTGTGAAATTCAACACGGCTTTTATTAATTGCATGATTCACGATTAGGGTCCAGGTGGCCCGGTGAAGTACTATCAAAAGAGGCTAAGATGACAAATAACACACAGTTGATTAATTGCCCTAATTGAATTCGCTAAAAAATACTTAATATCGCGGTTTTGAGGAATTAAATGAAACTATACTAACTGCTGGCATTTGAACTTTTACTTTTGCAATAAACATTATATGAATGAGGGAGTAAATGAATCTGTAACTTCTTACTTTTACTTCTACATTATATAAATAAATTTGTATTTAATTTATTATTTTAAATTATATTTTGATAAATTTATATGTTTTTATAATAGCAAACTAAGCAGCTAGTTTATATTTTAAATTTACTATCAAAAAAGATTCATGTCGAACTTCTTTTATAACAGAATCATTCTTTTAAAGAAATGTAAGAATTATCCTCTTTGAATTATTTGTATATTATTTATTAACAAGTATTTGGCGATTTCTTTTCATTAGTATGTCATTTTGTAGCTTATATAAGCTTATTGATAAAATTTATTTTATTTTACTTTCAAGTTTCAAGCAAAAGTCTTTGAAGAGTCATTTTGCCCTTAAAAAGTAATTCAAAATAAATAAAAAAGAAGGAACCTTTGAATAAATTAATATAGTTTCTATTCTTAGCCTGACTTAGTCCTCATTCTTTATTTTCGTTTTGGCTTTTACTGGTCCGTTTAGAATCAGAAATGTACAATATTTATAAAGAATTAATATTACAAACAATATAATTTACCTTTATTTTTTGGTCTTGAAATTAAACCATTCAAACTTAATAAAATTGTTGTCAAAAGTTGAACTAGTCTTGAGTTTTCCTTTTGTTAAATTCACTTTAATTTATCCGCTCTGGATTCTTTTTAAATAATTACTTTCATCTAAGTTTAATTTTTATTTTAATATTTCCTATAACAATTTTTAAATGATTCCTCTTTTTTTAGGAAACTTATGCGTCTGACACGTAAAAGTTTTACAGATTCGATTCACACAAAAGCCGTCGCCAAAAACGCAAAATGTATGCCAACAAAAGAGTTCGATAAAATATGATCGCGGCGCAAGAGAACTGGATTTTTATTATGCTTATTTTTCATAAGAGGAATTTTCGGTTCAACAGCGTTACAGATCGAATTATATTATTTTATTTTCGCATAAGATCGCGAAAGAAAAAGCGCTGAGGTCGCAAAAAGTCGGAGGAACGCGCGCACTTGAGCTACAACCGCCTGAACGCTGGACTCAACTGAGGCGAGCTCGCCAAAAGTATCTGAAAGATGCGCTGCAACAAGTTTTCCTTTTCTTTTTTTTTTCTTTTTGCCAAATCCATAAAAACAAAAGGCAAATAAACAAACGGAGCAGTGCACGCAAACAAATGCAATTCGCGTACACACACACACCCACAGGTATGCACACCTGTGCTCGCTTGCAACATTGCAACTGAAGGCAGAGAGATGTATCTGTGAGAGCGACTCTCTTGCTCTCACTCTCTCTCTTTCCACTCCCACTCACACTTGTACAAAAAGCTGCGATCGCTCTCTTAGGTTCCACAAAAAGCTGCCCCAGCGAGTGGGACAGAGATAGCACTCGCACTGCACACACACCAGTGAGTTATTCAAATCACCTGCCTTTCCATCTCACTCTCGCCCACGTTTGGGCCCCATCTCTCGCTGTATTTAAATTTATGATTATCGCTATTCGTGTGTGTGTGTGTGTGCGAGGGTGGGTGTGTGGGTAGCTTGTTTGTTTAATCCAATTGGAGGTGGAGCCGCTCTGGCCAGTGCTATTGCCGTGCTCCTCTATCCAATTGGAATAGATCGCATATCGCCGCGTTAACTGTCGCAGGCGGCAGCTTGTGTGGGATTTATTTGGAGCCGCTCGGACTCTATCCAATTGGATTTGTGTTTAGCAAACTGGTTTCTCCGTTGCCTTCTTATTGGCAGGGCTATTTTTAGGCCACTAACTAAATATCAACGATATTAAAAGCGTTTTAAGTGCGATTGCCGAGCATTAATGATAAATATTTGGGGGTACTTGGACTAAGAAGAAAAGTATACAAGTTTGTTATATTTTTTTTGTAATTTGATCTTACAATTCATAATAATAAAAACATTTAAATTAGTAATTTTAATTTGAAATTATACCGTAAACTATAAAATGTTTATGCTTTCTCAGTGCGTGTCACTTAAAAATTAATTTCCAAAAATAATTGTCCTTATCTGTCTTATCGATGTTTGAATCTATTTTTAAATAAATTATGACCGCGAGGAGGCAGTAAATATAATCTTTGTTTGCCTTTCTTCAAAACAGTTTACAGTGCGTATACTTAATTTTCCATTATCTTTAAATAACCAAAATCATGGATCAACAATTAATAATTCACAAAAGTACATTAAGTTTATTGTCTGCTCGCAGGCATTAAACCATTGAAAAGCGGGCACAAAATCAGCTTGAATTCGCCCCGCGGAGATTCCATCGAAAGGGCATTGTTTTGGGCTTTTGTATCGCAGATCGCAGCATTTTTCAGTGACAGACTTAAAGGGGATTTTGGGGGCTAGAACAAGCTACAAATTAAGAGAAAAAAAAAACGTTTAAGAATTAGCTAGAAGTATATGATTTTTTTCAACAATAAAAGAAAGAAAAAAACAAGAAAAACTTCTTGTTTTGTAATAAAAAACACTTGTTATTCTCAAGGCGAAAAACTTCTACATGGTATTAAAAAATCCGTATTAATATACAATCTTATATTTATTATTAGCTTATAAAACTAATACTAATTTATTTATGATAATTCTTCTTAAGTCATAACTTATACCTATCCATTAACTCATTCTCTTCCAAACCTTACAAATAATTTTAAAGAATGTAAATATAAGATTAAAAATAACTTAAACCCCTTTTGCAATAATTTCCCTGGATCCTCCACTGGGTTACCATGCATATCGCATACGCACGATCTGCTGACACAATTCCGCGAGCAATTAAGTTGATTCACCTCCGCGGGCTGCAATTTGCCGGCGTTTAAGAAAGCTGTCAATATAGCCGCGGGATTCAAAGGCGATCGGCGGCGACCTGGGTGCATAATGCGAATAATACTCGGAGGCCGCAACTGGGGCTTGAGCCAATTGTTTACCATATGAAGTCCGGCCGGACATTCCAAACTGTCCACTCGAGCTTATTAGCCTGTCGTTTGCATTTCGGCGGCATTTCCACTTTGTTGAAGGCGCCGGCCACCCCGAGATACCCGGATCTTCATCATCATCATACTCGGCTCATCGGGACTCAATTTGAATGCAAATTCCAGGCATTGCTCGCTTTTGGTCATTCAAATGTTGCCGCGGCACAGTGGATACTCGGCGGAATATGTTATGAGTTGAGTGATACCCTGTAGAGAAATAAATGGTTAATATTGAGACAATGAATAAATAAATATGATAAGAAACCTTAGAATTAAAATATATAATAAATTTGAAAGATAAACATTAACGGAGTAAAAATGTTTGTTCTAAAAATAGCAAATAGATTAATTAAAATAGTAGATTTTGTAACGATTTTAAAATAAATGTTTAAATATTTTAAAATATTCCTTCCTTGCCTCATAAATTACACCCTTACTTAATATTAGTTCCGCCAATGCCACAAGTCATCTAGATTAATCTGTATAAGTTTCTACTATACCAAAAAAAATGGATTTTAGGTCTTAACAAGTTGAAAAAATATATATATGAGACATTTATTAAAATGTTTAAGGCTGCTACGTTACTTTATCTATTAATTAGCTAAATTATTTCAAACCAAAAAATATATTCAAATATTTCTAATATTTTAATTCCAACCTAATCACTGAATGCTTAGCTAAATTATGTTCGAAACCACAGCCAAGAGTTGCCGTATTACAAAATGATGGGCTGTCCTTGGGCCTGGTCTTAACATGGTTGGTTTGGTTCCCGGAACTCCAATCTATGTTTAAATTACCATTTAAATGCTACTTTCTGCGGCTGTGCGGCATTTCATCACAATGTTGCATTCACATTATTCAGCCAGCATAAAATTGCAAACACATATTATTGACACATCATTATCAATCAGAGTTATGCTCAGCTGAAAGTCCGCAATGCTTCCGCAAAGATCTTTGGGTGCATCTCTTCCTCCATTTCCCCGGCTTCGGGATTACAGCTAAGTTTTATGACCATGATTTATGGCAGAATTCTTCATAGGCGGCCGTTCTGGTTTGATGGTCCTCCGTCCAAGGCCCGGGCTCTGCTCTGGCTCGGACCCACTGCACCATGAAGCCTCCTCTCCGGATCGGTTTGGATGTGGAATCGGGCATCGGATCCCCGAAAGACACACTCGCTGACACGCACGTCTAGATGCGAGTGCGAGTGCCAGTGCGAGTGCGAGCGTATCTGTATCTGGCAGATACTGCGCACTCTAGCATGCTTTATGGCCTAATCCCGATGGTTAGTTTTGTTCAACATAAACTGCTCGATTTCATGTATTCCATTTAAATGTCATAGAAAGCGGTTGCAAATCATACGAATTCTTTGTGGGTTTTTTATCCATATTTATTTGCCATAATTTCGTTGCTTTATGGATTTGATTTTTTTTTTGAGTGGTATAATAAATGTTTTCTATAATTTAATATTAATTGGTGGAAAAATAATACAAGATATTAAACAATCTTGTGATTTTAATGTGAGAATTATCTTAAAATATTTTCTTGAAACCTTCACTTTAATTTGAAGTTTTAAAGGTCCTAAATGGAATATTCTACATTATTATAAAAAAGGTTGTTTAACAAAAATTTCTATTAAATTGCATACAAGATAGATTTTAATATATATTAATAATAACTTATTAATAATAAGATTATTAAAACCATTTTTGCATATTTAAGTTCTCTGGAGAGTAATTAAAAAGAATACTTTAACCCAAGTCACTTACAGCTTTTAAATCCATTTTAATTTGCCATTATTTCTTTGGTTTATGGGATTCTGTCTTTATTTAGCTGTATTTCAAATGCATTTGCCATGTCTTAATCTCTTAGTAATTAGTGAAACAGAAGCATTAAGTGGTAAAAATAATTGTAATGTCAAAGAAAATGGCAATTAAGAGACTTTGATGTGGGTTAAGAAAGGGGTTAAGCTTAAAATATACTCTTAAAAGTGCTACTGGTTTTTCAGAGGTAAAACTTATGAATTCTTCATGGTCGAAATGTGTTTCTCTTAGAATTTATTAATGAAATTATAGTGGTATTTTCTTATTTTATTTAACAGTAAGGCTTACTTACATTTTAAAACTTACAAAATCACATATAGATGAGTAATTGTTATGAAATGCTAAAAAATATTCAAAACAAATGAAAAAAAAATTAAAATAAAAGCTTTAAAGCTACTTTTAAATGACAATCTTCTCTGTAGATCTTTAAGAAATCTTAAAGATATTATAGAGATCGCAGATGTTTCCCACATTCATTTGCAACCTTGGCAGGTTAAAGATTTTCCTTACCTTTGGCTCCCTAATGGCACCTCATCCATATATGCTGCCTGCGAAGCCATTTCTCACTTCACACTTACCGGCACGCCATCTCGGCCACATTTTTCTCTTTAACGCATTTAAACCCCTAATGGTTAACCCCGAAAAACTTTGCATTTAAATTGAAATGCGCAACGCAAACAATCAGGGGAAAAACAATTAAATGTGATATGAAAGGGGTTGTCTATGGCTGACGGCCCCCGTTGACAAATCGTGCGATTATGCAAAGGACCGGGCCAAGAAGAAAACAGAAAGTTTTATGGCCCTAATTGTCGCGTTACAACACCCGCAAATAAGAAACGCAAAGTGCAGACAACAAAAGGCCATGTAATTAGGGAAGCCAGAGCCACGGCAGCACTCCTCAAAGTCGGAATTCTTCTGGAGCATTACAAATGAGCCATTGGCGTGATGTTTCCCTGATTATTTTAATTTTTTATTAACGCTATTTTCCTTTTGTTTAATTGTTTTTTAAGCAAATCACGCCTGAGGGCAGGGATGTTTGCCTTGCATTTTTTATATAATACATTTTGTGGTTAGAGTAGCCATAATCTTTGGAAGTTTTATGAAACTTTATGGAGCATAAATAAATATTTTATAGCGAGATTTTGGCCCTTGTATTAATTATTTCATAAGATTTTATATTTTAAACTATTTTGCTTGTGAATTAATATCTTTTTGTGGGTTTTGTAATATTTTTCTACGATTAATTGGGCTTTATATTGTTAGTACATTAGAAGTGTAAATATATATTGATGAAAAACCCTCTTTAATGCTTACTGTAATTCTTTTTATGGTTTTAATTCGATAGCAATTAAAACGCTTATCAAAAAGGTTCTCTAAAAATTAAATTTAAAATGATGAACCTAAAATAATACGACTTTAATTTAGGTAAGGCCTTTTAGAATAGATTTATTTGTTACAAGTGTTTCTTTTTTATATTTCCAGACTGTACACTATAGGATCTGGCAATTGCTTGAGATATCCATCGGTATTTTTTATTCCCAATGGCTTTTCATCTCAATAGTTAATTATTTTGGAGAGATTTTCAACAGCTTAACAGTTTTGGTAGGGTTTCTTGGCGCCAAGGGCGATGGGTTGATTTGAAATCTACTTCAACAGTTGGTTAATTGGGGCCTACGGTTATTATAGATGCACTTCCTAATTGAATTGCAATGCAATCGGTTGAAATAATTGATGAGGTAATGAGGTAATGAAGGTGAGGCTCCAGTCGAGATCAGAGATACACGTCAAGTGGGAAATAAGCCATTAAGTATTACAATATAGGAAATCTGATATGGATAACATCGAATTTGTAATTTAAGTTTGGCTTTGTATAAATATTTATAATTGATTGAGGCCTTTGGCTCTATTTGGGGAACCATAATTGTTGAAGGAGTGAACCGATTTTAAAGTACAAATTATTTTATAGCTTTTTAGTAAATTTATACTTAAGGAATCTAAACTATATTACTTTTAATCTTTGCTCTTAAATATTTATATTTAAATATTTGCAAATTCTTTAGTACCATTTTTACAATTTCCCTAATGTTCAGTTTTACTTTTCTCATTTAAAATATTATTCTTCAGGTCCCTTCATACTTTTAAATTCTTCAACACAATTTTTACATGCCTCGTCGGCTCAATGCTTTGACTTTTATATTACCCCAAGGCATATACTATACTCTTATAAACTAAAACTCAACGAATCCAGAAGAAAATGCTGCATTTAAGAGACGCAAAAATGCTGTACAACAAGCGCCAAGTTTGCCTCGCACAAATCAAAGCCGCTTTGCCGTTTGTCGTTTGCCTTTTGCCGTTTGCCGTTTGTGTACCACTTTGGACATATATGGAAAAATTAGTGGGATGTTTTCGGATTGTGTCCAGTGTCCAGAGATCTGGAGGAGCCACAGACACAGACACAGAAACAGACTCGAAACTGGAGGAGGTGTCGTCGTCATTAGCAGTTAGCAGTTAGCAGTTGGCGGCTGCAATGGAGAAAGAGCGAGAAATGCACGAAATGGTGTGTCGCCGAAGCTTTTTGATTATGAAATTTGATGTACTCACCGGCAGCAGTCGCCGATGCGCGGCACGGCATTTGAGTGTGTGTGGTGTCCCCACGGATTGGAGTGGCAACAACATTTCCTCACGCCAATAAACGCGCAATTATAATAAAAATAATCACAGGGGGCGACTGCTGATCCTCTCCATTTGGTCATAACCAGACGGGGCCGAAACCGTTGAGGTGGCCAAGATCCAGAAGATGCACGGAGCGAAAAATTGGTACTGTAAGATAATAAATTTTAAGAGTTTTTAAATCAATTTTTAAACTACAATTTTAACTATAAAGAGCAGACACTATGGGGTAATTCGTCAAAGTTTCAAGAAAAATTAATCACATGTTTTAACCACAAACATTATTCACACCAAATATTTCAATATTTCAATAACAATTAATACCTTTTTCGAGTTTCCAATAATTCTTCGAGGAGTACAATTTTCTCTGATTCATATCCAGCATTAAATCAATTTGAAATATTTTAAAAATTTTATTCCCTGTGCACTTTTTTTCCTTTTGATCGTTGCGATCCTCGGCTGAACGCCGTCTTCATCGACTTCTTCTGCGCTCGTTCCCGACTGGATTATCGCCTTTTCGAACAGCTTTTTCTCCTTTTGTTCCCGTTCTCATTCCCATTCCCATTTTCATTCCCAGTCCGCTGGCCATTCGCTCTCTATCTCATTGCGACGACAATTGGCGAGTAATTGCTGCTGCATAATAATTCTGCGTCCATCGTTGGCCTGGTCAAGTTTTTGCTCCCCTTTCGGCGGCCTGACTTTTTGCCGGCCCCTCCGTTCGTCCATTCATTTAATCCATTTTTGGTTGAGTGAGTTTCCTGAATTCATATCGAAATTATTTATATATAAATATATTTCTCAGATTTAAGCATTCATTTTTTGTTCCCCCTAATCTAATAAAGAGAATTCATTAAAAAATGGCATGAAAAACGGTATAAATTAACGCAGCAATTAGACACAAATTCCATTACAAGGTGAGAGAGCTCTGAAAAATACCCCAAATGGCTTGCCCAAATAAAAAGTGGCAAAAATAATGCATAAAAATGGTGGCAAGCAAAAACATAAAAAAAGAACAACACAATTAGCATTGGCAAGCGAGTTGGGTTTGAGTTTTAGGAGCCGAGAAGGTTGCGCTATGAAAATTATTATTTTGGGTGGAGCAAGTTTTGTAATTTTTTTTCAATTTTGTCATGGGAATGCCTTAGAAATAATTTTTTTTATATTGATTATTCTTTAAGAAATGTATATTTGCAGTTAAAAATATATATGAATTTGAAAACCCCCTCCTTAAAATATTTGTTCCATATTTTTCCAGATAAAAATCATTGAGTTAAGCCTTGATTTTAAAGTTGCTCGATACCTCTCCCACTTTAATCCTTTCCTTTAGCAGTTTTTACAACTCTTTTACCTAATCAATCATTAGCTGTCCATTAGTGTTTATCTGCGGCTGACTATCAATCAAAATCCAAAGACAAAAAAAATGCATTTTCCACGGTCATCAAATCAATATTCAAAGAGCCTCCACTACCAAATTGGCAACAATCTGTCAGATGCATTTCATAAAGCTCAAACGGCGTCAGCTGCGATCCGATCCCAGCTGAAAGGAGTAGAAAAAGTCGAAAATTGCTTTATGAACACGTTTCAATGGCCAATAGCCAGGCATGTTCGATGTCATGTACTCCATGGCTGCAGTCGAGGGAGAGAGACACTTCTCCGGGCCTGATGAAATCGATCATTTTCCCACGATCTAGCCAGAGGCTCGGTTCGGTTCGGATCGGATCGGATCGGTTGTCAGCAGCCACCAGGCCCAAGTCTCAATGACTAACTCTAACTGCACAACAAGTGGTGGCAAGTTGGCCAGAAGCAAAAATATACAAAGAAAAAACCTGGCCAATAGCAGGCATTACTTGATTTGTATGTGCTGCTATGTAAATGCTATAAAAGGATTTTGATTACGAACAAATGCCGGCCCCGGCCCCGCCAGCGCTACGACATGGGCCTAAAGGTGTCTGAATTCTATTGGGATGTTGGGATCTTGGGATGTGGCTGTGGGGATGAGGACGTGGACGTGTGTTGCCGGGAGCCTCTTTCTCTCTGAAGGCGGAAGCATGACAGGGCGCCTTTTACCCCGAGACAGGTTTTTAGCCTTCCATTGATTGATATCATGGAGCTGTGAAATTAAATGAATTTGAATTCGATTTTTATGTTACCCTTTTGCTGTTTAATTGATATTTAATAAAGGTTTCAGATCAGAATTAAGAAGAGAGGAATATTGGGAGCATTGACTCTGAAACTAAACTGGATGAAGCATATAATATGTTTTTCCATTTTGGAAATCATTATTAATTTTTAGCTTTTAGTTTCTGAGCCTAGGTTCTATTTTCTTTAATAACTTATTTAAATTGTTGTATTAAAGCTGCTTTTAGACTTTATTTTATCAATTTTATGTATATATCCTGTTTAATGAAATTATTTGATCAATTTTCCGTAGGTCCATTAATTTATTTCCTTAAAACATTTGAAATACTGTCAAGGGTATCCTTTTCAACCTAATATTTTGTATTATATGCATTTATTTAATAGTAATTAATTGTATTTATAACTGCCATTCGATTCAGATTTCAAATATATCAAATATATAAATGACTTTCTCTTCATTTTCTTCTTTTATTATTTGGAAAATCTTAGACCCCCTCCTACCTACCATAAACCATGAATAAACATATTTCTCCCTCACGGCTTTATTCTAATTAGCAGTCAGCGTGTTGGCCCTTTCCCCTGCTCGTTTCAACGCCTTTTAACCTCCTCCACCGGTCTTACGCACTCGCCATGACTGGTAAGAAAAACACAATATTTGAGCAGCTTAATTGGGGCGGACAGTCTGGCCCGATCCGCTCAGTTCTTTGACATGTTTTCTATTTGTCTAATTTGTCAAGTTTTGACTGGTATTTTTCTGTTTTGTAAAACGGAAATGATCCGACAAAAAGTCTGTCTGCGGCTTAGAGATTACCAACTGAGGTTTTGGTATGAATTGGAAAGCGTGGCCAGACTTTTGGGTTGAGGTTGAGGTTGAGGCAGTAGAAAAATATATATATTTAAATTGATCCCATTGGGCTCGTGTTCAAACAATGCTTATATTGAGACCTGATTGGGCCAAGCGTGCTTCGATATTTGTTTATTATTATTGTCTTGGATACGTGGCAGAGCATCTACGAAGAAGTTTATCTTTGGGTTTTCAGATTACAAAGCGAAGCGTGTGGGTGCTCAGGGAGTAATCTAAGAAGCTTAATTTTTGGGTCTGTATATATAAATTAAACTATATTGAGTTAATCGTAATATTTTTTGTTTGTATTATCTCACCTGGTATCCTTTTCTCATTTTCCTTCGTATCGATCCATATGTGTCTGCGGTTTCAATCATATTTAATGGTTGCAAGAGTTTCTAAAATATTTTAATATAAATTTTCACTTAAATCTCTGTCAATAAAATCAATTCTTTATACTTACCTTTATTGAAATAATGAATGCCATTCTACAAACATATCTTTTTAAAGCCTGTATTTTCTCCACAAAGTATTTCTGTTAAACATTGGCTTTATATGTATTAAAAATCGTTTTAAATGTATTTTTCACAACATTCCCTAATAAAATTAAAGGAATAAGTCTTGTTAATTTCTTTTATATAAGCTAAAAATTTCTTTTCCCTATCCGTACTTCTTCACAGTCAGAAAACAACTGAAAAGGGCTTGTAAAAAATACATTTCCCATCCACCCTTCCGTGGGGTAAAAAATGAACAGCAATTCAACCCTTTCGATGGTCCTCTCACTTCCAGTCTGTGATTTTTGCATAGAGCAACGATGGTCTTGCCTTTTTAGAACTCTTCCAATACCAAAAACGACCAACCCCCTCGATGAGGAGGAGGTGGAACCCGTTCCGAAAGCCAGATGGCGCTGCTGCGCCATTTCTGTACCATTTCCACTGGACACATTCATTAGGAAGAGAAAAACTTGTGAATAATTTATATAATTAATACCCCGCTACGATGGCCACGCACAGCTGGCATTTAGACGCAAGTGGAGGACAGCAGATCTCTCTCTGTCTCTCTCAGCTGCTGTTTAATAAAATATTTTAAATAATTCCGTAATCTAAATGCAGTCATCGTCAGAGCAACAAAACAGGCCCAAGAACGTTGGCGACGTTTTCCTCTACGGATGCAACAGGATGCCGAGTGGCTGGGATGCTGCTGAGAGGCTGAGAAAGAAATTCTAAATACCAACGAGTCACAGCAGCAGCGTCCAGCACAAATCACAAATTGTCACGTTAATAGTGGCAGCCATCCCCCATACCGATCCCCATCCCGATCCCTCATTTGAGCTTGTCTTGCATTTCGCATCCGTATAAATGCAATGTAAATTTTTTTGTCTTGTGCGCGCCATTGCATATGTCAAGACAACAACAAAGCGGCGACTGAGAGGAAAATTCGGGATGAGATCGTGATAAATATCGGTATTCTAGGTGAAGTAGGATTGTAGGATTGATGAACAGACGTTTATTTTTATACCCTGGCAGGGTATTATAATTTTAGTCAGAAGTATGCAACGCTGTGAAGGAGACAGCTTGAAGCAAAAATTATCTCATAAAATGATGGATTAATATTTAATTTTTAATAGGGGAGAGTAGGGAGTTTTGAAGCACACTTTGTTGAAGGGCCCAAACTTATAAAATTTACTTTTTTTTCA